>JALIZH010025342.1:0-17594 GCA_030522465.1 Rhipicephalus appendiculatus
TGCGAATGCATTTCATAGTCGGGCTATGTCAGGCATCCGGCGTCGTGCGGCGTTGGCGTTGTCCGCGGCAGGTGTTATCTCTCCGCTCTCACTCCCTCTCCCATAGCAACAGCTGCGGGCGTGCGCGCTTATCCTCGCCCCTAGCAACCGGAGTAGGTGGTGCGGGCGGAGTAGCGGAGAGTGAGTGGAGAGGAGGAGCGCGCTATGACGCGTCAGGGCGCTCGCATCGCGGGAGCTCGGCGGAGCTATATATGAAAAAAAAATAACAAACAAAAATAAAAAAAGGAAAAAAAATTTAAAAAAAACACAAAAAAGCAAAAAAGAAAAGAACAAAAAAAAAACAGGCGCTGCGCCGTGCTCCCGACCGGGCTCCAGAAATTAGCCGCCTTTTCCTTCTTCGAACCATAACCACCACATATAAATGGAGTGAAGCGCGCGCGAAATGCATTCGCATTTCCTCCCGATTCCCTTCGGGGAGGTGGGGGGCATTTTTTTAGTCACTTTTACGGAGTGACTCTTTGCTATCTTCCAGACGAACTTGTCAAGCGCTGTTACGAGTTTTACGAAAACCGTGGTAATATTGAAAACGGTATAAAATGATGGAATTGGTTAAGCTAAGGGTTGTGTATTCTAAAGTAGGCCTTAAGGCACGTCAAAAATGAGAAATGTGGGCGTATAATTAATATAAATGAGTATAAACAACAACTACATCTCAGAAACCTATCTTATTTACGGCTTTGCGGCATATCACTTGATCAGATTACAAACACGTTCTTCTTTCTACGTGAGCTTTGGCCGCGCGCTAAACTCGAACTTCACCTAGCGAATAGACAAGCGTATACAAGTGCCTAAAACCAATATAAGAGAGATGGAATGTGTTAGGGCAGGGGTTATAAATAATCGACGGCACATTAAGGTATGGAAAAGCTTAAAATACTCTAAAGTACTGCGAAGATCTGGCGTTTATACGTGAAATCCTCCTTGCTGCACCCTCTCGCATGGTCCTCCCTGACAAGGCGCCTGCTGTGCTCCGAGTAACACTGCTTTCGCCTTACGTACATCACCAGACAATTCTGGCGCAGAGTGAAATTGCTCCGGCGCTCGTCAGACGTCGCGCGCCAAGAACTTCCTCCTCCCCTTCCCCATATTAGTGTGGGCGCCTGCTGATATCTGCAGTTATCGTCTGGCTGTGCCTGAGCTCAGTAAACTAGAAAAGGAGTGGTGAGATAGCTGGCGTCAAACTCAATCAAGGGATCAGAGATAACGGCTTGTTTTAGATGCGATGCATCTTATGAGCGAGCTTGATCCGGTGGCGTCCGCGCTCCACTGCGCATGCGCAACTCTCCCCCCTCTCCTCTCCTACGCTCCCCCCCTCTCTCTCCTCTAGGCATCCCTCCCACGGCGTTCACACCCCCCATTGCGCATGCGCGTCCCCTCCCCTCTCTCTCCGCTCCTACGCTCCCCCCCTCTCTCGCCTCGCAACGCCGACGCAGGCAGCGTCTGCTAGCGAGTTTCTTGATTGAAAAAACCGACTGCTCCCGCTGCACAACCGTTCACTGGCCACCCCGTATATATAGGCACTGGATCTTCACCTGCAAGGTAGTG
The DNA here is from genome assembly GCA_030522465.1 of Rhipicephalus appendiculatus. Taxonomy (NCBI): domain Eukaryota; kingdom Metazoa; phylum Arthropoda; class Arachnida; order Ixodida; family Ixodidae; genus Rhipicephalus; species Rhipicephalus appendiculatus. The sequence goes on from JALIZH010025342.1 coordinate 1,606, forward strand.
CCGGTGGGAGATTTCTCCTGTGCGTTGTTGAACAATCAAAATTCGCAGCGTGCGCGTTAACTAAAAGCGGATTGCGGGTCTCTGTGTCCAATCAGAGTCTTCTGTCTCTCATTTCCCATTAGCAGCGATTGGCATGTTCCAGTAGGAAACACCGGTCCATCACTGCGTGCTTTGCGCCTCCCCAGGTTTCTCTCCTGCGCAACGCTGCGATGAGCGCCAGCGTAACGCCGCCGCCAGTGTAAGCGTTAGCGCCCGCTGCTTCGCATCTACACATGGTTCTCTTTAGCGGGATGTGGTGTAATTTACGTAACCATGCTTTGAAAATTTACAACGTTATTTTTCCGTGATCGTGGCGTCATAACGCCATGTGATGTGTGTGATTTCATTTGACAATAGAGGAGTGGAATCGCCTGCCGAGATTAATAGCTGTAGAAGTAAATGCTGAGAAACTTTCAGAAGCACTAAAACAATTCTTATTGCTTAACGCAATCCATTAACATAACCTCAATATTATCAAATTCTGACACATCCTGCCTTCATGACGGTGTATTCCTGTACATCAAAAACGTCATGTTACGCTTTTGTATATATATATATATATATATATATATATATATGCATTGCTGTATTGCTTTCTGCAAATCTTTTTTTTCTTATTTGCTCGCTTTTGTCACATTTGTATGAATTGTATATAAAATTTCTACTGCAAGCGCTTTCTGTAAACATTTTTGTATTCACTTTTCCGACATTGCTGGGTGCATTACAACGTGTGTACCTTTCGCACAACTGGTTTTTGTAAACAATTTTCGATTTTGTTTGATTGATTGCACATACACTTCCTTGTGCAGTAGTGATCACACAAGTGTTATTAGTTCCCGTCATATTATTATTCTATGCGTGAATCTTTTATTCTGTATTGCACTGAAATTATCTCTCCCCCAAGCCCCTATGTAATGCCCACTGCACCTTTAGGTTAAACGAAATTAAATAAAAAACATGGTTGATCCCTCCGTCATAGGAATCGGTATAACACGAAAGTGAAACGTGTCCTTACAGAAGTAGTTGAATGTTTACTGTACATTGATATACGATAGCTTGCACAACGTCTATTAGTGTTTGACAGTTAGGACACTGTTTAATGTGCATGCATCCACGTTGACGCTTCGTGGTACATCTGTATCCGGACGACTCACGTCCATGATCAATGACTAAACAGACCCTTGTGGTCATAGATGCTTGGGGTAGCTGTACGGTTAGAGCGGAATTGGAGAAAGCGGTGTGACAGCCAGAACAGCGCCACTGATTGGACGCCGAACTTGGGCTAAGGTCGCCTACTCGCGGCATGTTAGAGTTATATTGAACAACGCTGCCAGACCAGAGGGAAACGCAACGCGCGTCGTGTCTTCCCCGTTGGCCGGCTGCAATTTTTCGCCGGGCGACTTAGGAACGCGGAGTTACAGCCACGCCTAGCACTAGCGCGTCGTAGAGCTATTTTTGGTATGGACGGATGCTATGAGCGAGGAAGACGCGGGGGGGTAAGGTCGCCACCTGGCAGTGTGTTAATGCGTCGACAAAATTGTACTTTTCCTATTCGAAACGCGCCGAATGGGACGAACACGTAGAAACGACGCTTTGAAAGAACTAATCGTGCATTTCACGGTCATAATGCATTACTTCACTTTAGCAAGAGCACTGTGACAGGATAGTGGTAGATATAAAAGGCTTTTTTTTAAAGCTTACATAGTATGTGACCGTGGCGCAGTGGATAGTGTGCCCGGCATCTCTCGTCGCGGACCAAGAGGTCGGAGGTTCGACTGGCGTTGACGGAAGTTTTTTTCTTTGTCTTCTGATCATGCGTAGTTTTTTCCACGTCATTTTCGTGACGGAAATAAGTCACTCAAATCTTGGTGGACCCCGGCATAAGACACTTTCGTGTTAAAAAAAGATGAAAAAAATAAGGCGGGTAATGACGTCATGCGGTGAAGTAATCACAAAATATCCTAGCATGGTCCCGGGCGCGCTGATCCCTGAGGCTATGCAAAACTTGGCGAAGCGCATAGAGCTAGCAATGCTTCTGATCCTGGGCGTAGTGCCATACCACGTTAGGTGGAACAGAAAGCATTCGGGGGGTTGGAGGGCATCAACTGAGAAAAAAATTAAGTATGGCCACTATAGTTGACCAACACAGTCATAGCGAGTGCCGACCTGGGACGCCTAAGTCCTGAATTAGGGTCGCTTTGCATTTCCATTTTCTGGGCCTCTCATAACCTTGAAGCACAGAAATTAAGGCTTTCGCATAAAAAGCACCAGACATACGCGAAACAAGGAGGACAGTCGCAGCGTGTGCTGGGGAAGCAGCCTTCATAGAGCCCGTTCTAAGCTCTCGTGGGGTGCCTATTGCAAGTAAAGTTGCCAAGTATCTTCGACGCCATTTATGATCATCTGTTTGCGAAGTAGCAAAGTACCCACTACGACATAATTGATCATTTTGCGTATGGGCTTGTCGTCATCCCTTCATTAACAGTGACATGTCATCGGTTAAATCTCTACAAATCAATGGTCACCTCCTATCCCGAAGCAAACAAAACGAAACTATCCCTCAACAAACCTGGTTTAAACACGTTGATTGACTGCCAATATTTTTTTCTCATTCTGCGCTATAGGTGGGACTTACGCCGCCGGCGGCAAACTACAACACCACCAAAAGAGGCTATTGTTGCGAGTTCATATTGTCACGTGGTCGTGACGTTGACCCAAGCAGCAGTCGGTATGTTCAAGATGAAACTGTTTATTAGGCCGAACTTGTGGCCGGTAAACTGAAAGGCAGATTACAGCAATACACACTGCCACTGATAGCGGCGAACGGAGCGTCGGCCGTCGATCAACTGAACATCGTTGGAACGCGCCGGCTTTTATAAATCACTCGTCGAACATTCTAGCCTTATCACTAGTCGTCGCGCAAGCTCTGGAATAATCTTGAGTGTTAGCGTCTTGCGTGCAATACTAATCAAAACGATCTATTACTACCGAGAAGCTTCTGGAACACTAAGGCGCGGTCTGCGCCGCATACTGTTGATCGTCTTTGTGGGCGGGAACCGAATACAGTAAAAGAAGCGCGTGGCATATCAGCCTACTCCGTAAAGGAATCGCGGCATAAAACGTGCACTTGTATTGTAAACAATGCCTCGTAAACACTAAAATGTCAGAATTTCGACAAAGATCTGTCTGGCATGGTTAGTTAGTTCTATAAACTGACTCACCAACCTGTGTTGATCATCTCCCGATTGCTCCAACGACCGAAGGGTTGACGTTCTCAAGAAAAACAACCGGCATTTTACACACATGTTTGTTTGGTTGGGTTAAAGAATTCTAGAAGTTGACCCATCAACCTATGTGAACGCTCTCCCGACGGCACCAATGGCTGAACGATTTACCTTTTAAACAAACAACAGCAGGCGGTCGTCTAAAGGTATCAGGTTGTGAATGATCAACAAATTTTATAGGTGAAAGCAAGAACAATCATGACAGAATCCGTCAGAACAGTAACGCTGAGAGGAGAACGAAACAGCTACGCAGCGCTCTTGTGAGGAGCATGTGTGAAGCGTGTCCTGTGAATCGGTCGGAAGCAAGTCCGAAAAATCGATTTCCGCCGCTATTGTATAATTTATGCCCAAGCTAGTCCCGGGAACGAAGTTCATGCCCGAGTCATTGCGCATCGAGAACATCCCAGGGAACATCGATATTTCGCTGGGAACAATACCATCTGTAGACGTGCACTGTCTTCGCGACGCGACAGAAAGGTAAGACCGTAAGAAGTGACATCGCGTCCACAACCAATGCAGTAACCCCCCGACGAAAATGCTAAGATGGCCCGAAACGTCGGGTGTATTTTCAAAAATTTTGGCTGGTGCCATTTCAGCTTCCATTGTTCGGACACTTCTCCTCACCATTACCCAACCACAAGAATGCCTCTTTAGTAATTTCAGATAAGAGTTAAGTAGTCCCTCGAGGTGTGCATTTACTTTGATCAGTGGGTTAATTTTGTGTGAGATGGAAGTTGTGACTTGTGCGGTGCATTCGCGAACATTCTGCATGCTTACATTTCTCATGTTTTGAGTAAAAAGTCGGGGTTATCGCAATGGTTTTTTCTGGGGTTCTACGCACCAAATTTACGATATGGTCTTGAGTCGTGTTCTAGTGAAGTGCTTCGGAAATTTTGACTATGCGGGGTCCTTTAAACTGCACCCACATCGCACAGTACACGGGCCTCTAGCATTTCACCTCCATCAAAAACTGGCCGCCTCGGCAAGGACCGAAACCGCGGTTTTCACGTCTAAAGACAAGCACCCTAATAAGTGTGCCCCATTGGTGACACACTTAAGAGTTGTCAGGCACATGGATGATTGAGGCGGGGGGCTGGATAAAGTTATCATACCGTCCCTATTGTTCAATGATCGTAATATTTTGCTGCACTGCGGACATGCGTTTTTCTACGTGCCCGAGACAAATGCGTGCGAAAACGAGCCAGCTTTTCTGGTATTCGTTGTCCTTGACTTATTGTATTGTTTGATTTGCTGATATAAGCTATGATTAAAATTTGTGAATTGTCAATTACACCAATAAAATTGTTTCTTCGGTTTTGGTTTTTTTTTTTGTATCCATTACGATATAAGCGGCCGGCAATACTGCCGGTTTGAAGACGTTTTGATATTTTCTACCTCGCAGGAATTCAGATGTAAAGTGTATGGCGTAACGGTGCACCGCGACGATGTATAACAAGAAACAATTCAGCTGCGCAAGTCAAGGCGAAATAAAATAGTCATAACGGCCACTGAGAAAACTAGATAGCCCATGGGTGCAAACAAAGTTCATTTTATCGCTCTATGATTAACAAGTGTGAAACACTCATATAGACAAGACTACGATGTCTGTCAATAGTGCGTAGTTCGTAGATGTTTACCTGTTGTTGGTGGTGACAGGTAATAAGTAAAGTGTCAGAAATGCGAGTGAACTAAAAAGTGGCAGGAGCTGACTTTTAAGCACAACAGAATCAGCCTTACCCTAGCTAAGTTCTTAACTAAAATGTTCTGTTTTTTTCTTTTACTGTTTGGTAAATTATTATTATGCTATTCTAGTTTTATTTACGAGCATTTGTTTCATCATCTGTAAAAATGGTAACTAACCTATCTCACACGACATATAAAAAAGACTTTTCGTATGAACAATGACTGTCACTCCGTGATTTGTTATGGTTCGTCGTTGTGTTCCTTTCTCTTTTGTCATGCTGAATGTAAAGCAAAACTTAGGGTGTCTCTTTGCGTATTTATCCGTAGTTTCCGCTTTTTTTCCGTTGTGGCACGACCTAGTCAGGTGATTACTCAGCATTTGTTCATGTCCCCCCAAGGCAATTTGTAATAATTTTGCCTTGAATAAACCAAATAAACAACAAAAAAAAGGTTAACCCACAAAGTTATTTTCATAACAACGATTCGGGCAAAGAAGCAATTTGTGAGTCAGTGTCACAGTTGCCGGTTGATTCCGAGTTAACATGCCAATAACAGTAATTCCACTGCTGCGCCAACTGCACCAAAGTGCGTCCAAGTTGAATTTACTGCGCCATCCTGAAAAATCAACGCAAATTGCGCCAAACTGCGCCAGATTCTCGGATTTGAGGGGTGTCTGTCACCGGCATTCGCCCCGCCGGCGCGTCAAAACATGTGCATCTCGATCTTGGAGCCGCCAAAGTCTAACACGGACGAAGAATTCCACTGAATAAACAGCGCTGGTGCATGCGTCCCGATCCTATGACGCCATGATTGGTGCCGACTCAGCTTCCGTTGTGCAAGTCAGCTCGACGGCAAAATGCAGCCTCCCCAGAGGCTTGTGACGCCTAGGCCATTCGGTAGCGAGAAATTGTTTGGGTGATTTATCGGCGGACGTCTTCTGTTTCGGAAACGCCGCTGATAGCTCCTTTCAGGAGTCGCACTGTACATAGTTAAAACAACGTCCAGTAATGACAACACGCGTGACGCTAGAATTTCTATCGCTTCTGTGTCTGGACAACGTGGAATGAAATCTGCGAAACTAGCAATAGATATATGAAGCAAGATCGAATTTGCCGTGCTTCACGTCAATGGAAGAGCACGTGAATGGCGGGACTAACACTTTTCCTCAAATATACTTTATCCGTGGATCTTCATCCAGAAAAGCTGTTTGGTAGTTTTCTTCCACCAGCAAATCCGGGTTTTTAGTCGCTCTTGCGGTTATACCCCCCTAAAAGGCCCAACGCTTTTAAGCTCGTGACTTTTCGGACCCCAAGAGGGGATAATCATAATGTTTAGTGCTTTGGCAACACTGGGCGCGTCCGCCAGTTCTTTTTGGGCACCATCGTGGAATCGTCTGCTAGCGTATCCATAAGGAGAGGCTGAGCCGCTGTCGTTGGTGAAGCTTTCGGACCTAGAAAATGCGCAATTTACTTTTGTCATCCGGCGCCGAACGGTCAGTGAATCTCACTGTGCTGCCACAAATCGACTAGAACGCAATATCGGAGCTCTGCGCTTAAAAACTCATCCGGACGGCAGGAGCACGAGGTGCATCGCTTTCCAAAGCCGTACTGCTGTTCTCTAGTGACGTGTGCTTCCGATCAGAGGTAGGCGTTCAAGAAAAGTGTTCATTGCAGAGAAGATGCGACTCTCAAACCTCTCAGATGAACTTGCGCAGCAATATATCTCCATTGTATTTCGCACTGCGATTATAATAACACGCTTCAGATATCGAAACCACGTTCTCTGCGCGACCTGTGCAAGGCTGCGATGCATTCCTCTGCTTATTTCTTTAGCCACAGGTATCTCTACATTCTTCACAAAAGCGTGTCTCGTAGTTTTTCGAATAAACAAGGCATGGACATGCATGAGTGGTGCGCCGCAAACCAAACAAAATACTCGACCGCGTGAGAGAGTGTCCTGAGTAATGCTCTTTTAATACACACTGGTTGTTTATAATGTCTTCTGGCCGTAATCTATCACGCGTATTTAGTGTTTTCGTTCTGGTTTTCTTGAACGCTACACGTGTGGTTTCATTAACTTATCTTTTAAAAACATGCCGCGGGGGCGTGCAATTTGGCGATCTGGTCTCGTGTGGCGGCACTGATTTACCGCGGACGCGCGTAGCAGCGTCCGTGGTGGCACTGTCTATAAACGTGTAATTAAGTTAAGACCTTGCTTTCGTCGATCTGCAACACCGACAAGCTAATGTTGATGAATCATGCTCTCTCGCGCGTGTGCTTATGTCGGCCGTCTGTTTTGAAATGCATATATCGCAATATATTGTTCTGTAAATCTCGCTATGTTGCAGGCGAGCAATTGAAATGGACGGAGATATAAGACTTGAGGTTGTAGAGCGCTTTTGCGCGCCGGTCATTTCCAAACCTAAACACAGTGCCGAGATCTTGTTCACGAAACAAGTTTCTTCGTTCTCCTTTTCTTCCTTCGTGTAACTGATTAATTCGACTAAAATTAGTCCTGCCTTGTTCCCGATATTGTCAGTGCTCCCTTGTTGTCTGAACAGCACACGAAGAATTGGGAATTCATCGCAGAGCTGAAGATAAACACTCAGCAACTATTACCTTAAAGGCTGAGATATGCGACTAGTTTCGTTTTCGTGCCCAACAAAACATGGCGGATCGAGCTTACAGGATCTTCGACACATGGCGCTGTACATTTTGAATATCCCCTATTGGAACATTTTGCTTGTTTTTTTTTTCTTAAATGTCATCTCAATAATAAAAGTATGCCTCCTGATCGGTGCAGCCGAAATTCAGCTTTTAATATGCGCGGCGGTGTCAGTAGCGGGCCCGTCGCTGACAGGCCCATGTCTGGAAGGCCCATTGCGAAGCGGCTAGGCTATGCTACTCATCCCCCCCCCTCAAGCTTTCCAGGGTCAATAGTTGGCGGTTGAAAAAAAATAGTTTCGCTTATAGGCGAAGCAGTTAATGCGATGGCAACAAATTTCATTGTTATAAGAATAAGGCTAGCAGCTGAATCCTTTGCATCCCGTCTCGCGTAACTCCACAAAACACTGACTGAATGGGAATACGGCCACTTCAGAGATCGCAGTGGTTTTCATACTTTCAGTTATCAATACGCGAGGTAAGAGCCGCGAGCACAGCAAGCTTACGACCTGTCGCCTGATGCATGTCAGTGATAGCGCGTGAGCGCGCCCTTCCTCTTCTAGCGACGCAGCAGCTCCCCTCGACTCCCGTCCCTTCATGCTCCTTACGAAAGATGGGTGGGGCGTTTCCGCTCTGCTTTATGATCCAATCCCGCCTTTTGCATGCCTCCTCCTCTACAGCGCATGCTCGGCCACCTGGCGGCGACTCTGGGAAACGATCTGGGGGTAGCCTGTTGCAGACGCCGCCTCTTCTTTCGCGGCGGCATTGGTGGTGAGAGTAGTGTTGGCACGTGTGGCTGGCACAACAAATATATTTATCTATATATCTGCTTCTGTTAGCTCGATGCCGGCAACTAATGGCCACTTATGGATGCACTCCGTGAGGCGTGCCCAGCAGCAACATTCATTTTTTCCACTTCCCACAGGTGAAACGCGATCATCAGCGCCGCGAAGCGTGGCACCATCAGGGCTGGGAGGTACCAAAATGAAGACGGTAGTTCATGGAAGCGTTTGAATTCTGCGAGACAGTGCGAAAAGCAGTTCGTTAACGGTGTGTGTGCTAACTAATGTTATACGCGAAGAACATGTCATGTTTCCTGCAAGGCGCGGAATATGTGTGCGCTTTGTGTCTGTCTCGTCACACAGCAGTTCAGTAGCGACGAATTTTCTCAGCTACGGCTTTTCTTCTTACGATATGCTTTCTGTATTTGTTTTGGAATGACGACAACAGCAAAAGTATGGTTAATTGCGCCTTGGTTCGCTTCGGTCTCAATGTAACTACGCTGTTTACTTTGGCGCCTTCTATATATCAGTAGAAAACGGTCGCCGTAAATCGTCCGCTAGAACGTAATGAATGCGAAAGGGTTCACTTTCGTCGCCTGTCAATCACCGACGTTCAGCAGTTCATTTCGTTATCGGAGCACATTGGCTGTTCGGCGAAAAAAGGCGGATTTAAAAAATCCGCCTGTGTTCACTGTTGACGTGACTGCCGCGCACCGATTCATAAATCTTGCGAAGTTTCCACGTGCGCGCCTTTTGTTGGTCGCCGTAGTGCGATCTTCACAGATTTTACAGGTTCGCCGGCCAACTCTCCCACGTACCGCAATTTCGGCATACTCGCGAAAGTACGTAGCTCAAGACAGGTTCAGCGTGCCGCATTCGATCAGCGCCAGCTATTCTGGTGTGCTAAAATCTCGTAACGCATGTATTGTAGGATCCCGTTCCCTCAATTTGAATGTGCAGGCCAGCAAATAGTGTGCACCAGACGCGAGGTACTCGCGTTATACACTTCGAAGCATGCTATTCAGTAAAGTCATTGCTCCACGCTCCTGTAGTAAAACGTTGATGCAACGATGGCACGAAATGGCCCAATCAGAGGCCCGGTAGTTCATATGATTACTATGAAGGCCACAATAAACAAAAATTACATTCACCCGACTGCGCACAGGCAGTGACATGCCACTACCTCGCATGTGGTCTTCCTCACGACTGCATGCACAATGTAGCAGCCACCCTTCATTGACGGGAGGAAAATACTTCTCGGAAGCCGCACGTGGACGCGGCTGTCCGTACGTGGACGGAAGTACTTACGTGGACGTGCGCAACCTCATTAAACGTGATGTTGCGCACGTACCCCTCATCGCTGAATTTCTGCGCTTTTGTGGTTGTCGGGAGCACCGCGAACAACTTGCTGCCAGGAAGGCGTTCAACTGCTTCTTGCTCGTCATTTTCATTGCATCTGGCCTTTTCGTGCACCCGTTGGTCACGAAAAGAAGCCACCGGGTATGTAAATATTCCCAGGTGGCTCCATACCACAATATCAGACGGGGTTATCAGCACATTTGCCGCTGCCAAGCTTTGTTCTATGCAGCAGCAGTGGCGGTGGTGGCAGAGGCAGCAGACGCGCGCGACGCCCCACAGTTTGTTTCTTGAAGAGTCTCTGAGAGGGCGCCACACAGACATGCAAAACATAGAGGTAATGTACTGACTCAAGTGTACAAGCTCCCAATACGGCCCATTCATTAAAACCTATGACCGCTCGGGTGCCGCCATGATGGAACGATCCTAAGCTTTCGGTGACGTCGACTCGCACTGGCACTGCATGCTGCAATAACGCCTGGCCTTTTTTTTTAATGTTTCATGGTTCTATGTTTCATTGCAGTTAGAGACTGTGACATAAATTCGAGTTGTTAGGCCATGGCAACAAAAAACACAGATGAAGATGCACTGTAAATAGAACTCACCCGACGCGCAAGCAAGGCGCGGCGCAATCGGCCGCACGACCACGCTCTCACATGTTGATACAGGTACAATGATGGTGGCGCCATCTAGTAAACAATCCTGCGAATGCTCCTTTCTGGACGCAGTAAATTGCATAAATGGCCATTGCATCTTTCCTAAAAGTAACTGATAAAGACAGCACACAATTTCCATCCGTTCATAATACGTGAACACGCTTGTTTATGATTTATATTGCGAGAATTTGAGTGTTTTCAGGCGCCTAGCAACAATGACAATGTACCACCATAACGCTGCTTGCGTGCTTGTAGCTTTGCCGGCCCAGCTTTTCCTCTAGTCTGCTATATTAACTCTATGATGCAAAAGGTGGATTGACGGCACGCCTCGCGCGCAGGGTGATGTTATCGCATGCGCTCTCCGTGCGAACGGGTATGATCAGCTAGTTTCGCCTCCACTTCAACCGTGCTCGTCGCCAGCGCTTGCGAGCGCGTGAAATATACGATGCGCGGGGAGATGTTATCATGCGTGGGGTGATATTTCAATATGGATTTTGTACTGAAAATGACGATAACGGCGACGCCAAAAGCCCGTCGAGAGTGACCATATAATTGCTAACGCAATGAAAAAAATTACAGCAGCTTCGCAATAGTGGTGCCAAGCCTGAAGGAAGAGCGGAGCTGGGTGGCCTTTATTGTTTCACTTTATTTTTTATTTATTTCTTCTCTTTCTTTTTCATTCTCTCTTTTTCTTCGTTTTCTTTTTTTCCATATGTTTATGTCTATCTCTTTCTCGTTCGCACGCTATCTCTATTTCTCTTCGCTTTCTCTGTTTCTCTGTTCATCGCATCCTCTTTTTATCCCTTTCGCTCTATTTCTCTCTTTCTTTTAGTCTTGATCTCTGTTTTTTCTATCTCTTTTTCGTGCCTTGTTTCTCTTTGTCCCGTTTATCTCTCTTTCAATGTCCTTCTCTGTCTTTCCACCTTTTTATCTTCATTCCTTTTACTTTTCACTATTTTTCTCTTTCTTTCTATAGCGTTCTTTCTCTATCCCTCTTTCACGTGTTTCACATGCTCCACTTCACCGAGGAGTTTCCTTTAACACATAACTTCAACTGGGTTTCCTTTAACACTCTCACCTGCTGCACTCGGCAGTCGGGCTTGCCCAATTCCTATGGCGCATACCCACCTGAGGAGTTTCGCACGGGGAAGAACAAGTTGCCGATAGCTAAAACAGCTTCGCTACTGAAAATGAGGAGTCATTCCACTCTGTAAGCTGGACGACCAACGAATCTTTAGCGCACAGCACATATGTCCCTTTGTATCACACAGCCAATCCAGCTAAGCAATTGAATATTTCTTGTTCATATGTATTAACAATACATAGGGAAGTGGGAATAAACTAAAAACCTAGAAAATTTACCTTTAGTTCTAGGAGAAAGCAAGTTGCACCACTCCATCATCCTTCTTCATTGTACAAGGGAGCTTTGCCTGTCGACAACTCTGTTTCAACGTCTTGAATCATTATCATCTTCATCATTTATATCATCATCATAATAATAATAAACATTCACGTGGCCGCTTGCTAACAGCTCTGATTCAACAATTTCGTCATCATTGTTCGTTATCACGATCATCAATGCCCTAATCCTCATGTTCAACGCTTTCATTATCATCGTCACTATCACCGTTCAAAGCCCATTTGCTTGCCCACCCCTCTACTTCTACGTGTTCGTCATCATCTTTATCATCGTTGATCATCATTACCATTGCGTTCGTGGTTGCGTTCAAACTGAATGCTTTCATCGTCAGCAGTAGCATTATTCAAGAGATTGATGGTTCTGCTTGGACGCGGTCATTATCTATGCTCTCCAAATTGGAACATTCGCTTCCGCTAGTCAGCCAAAAAATTGCAGCATTTATTTCTTGATCACTTCATCGACATCCCGAACTGAGCAAATAAATTTAAGCATAACTTCTAAAAGGTATATTTAGCCATATTACAGATGATGTCTTGCGCAGAGCGCACGGCAACGAAGCGAGTCCTACTACCATTCAGCGTTCTATGAGCTTCGTACACGAATTCGCTAAAATGAACTTAAAAAACCTTAGTCGTTCACAGTGTATCGAAACTCGCACAAATATAAGATAAACTCTACCGTTTCTCGAATAAAGCCGAATAATTTAAAATGTATTACGAATTTAGGGTGAACCTATTAAAACATGTAGTCATACACCTCTACAGGTTTGAGAAGAACGCTATTGTTCTGTGCGCAGGTCCCGCTGTTTGTTCACAGAAGTGGACACATACAAATGTTTTTATACTGTATCGATTTTTAAGGCAATGGGTTGGCTAGCCTGATCCCACTACACTAGCATGTTTTGTCTGTATAAATGGACACTTGGATACAAAGGGATATGATTTGGTGGAGGCCAGTTTGGTATGTAAGGCCAGGTTGATCACGGCCGGGCTGTTACGTTCAATACGCATTATTTTTTGCAGTGCTACCTAGAGGGCACTAGGGAATGCCGAAGCTGTATACAACTTCACTGTAAAAGGAAAAAAAAGTTTTTTATATCATGTAGTCGCCCGTTGAATGCACTTTCGGACACATTCACGGATGCTCGGCTCAAAGCAGATCTCCATCTTCCAGGCAATCCGGCGCATGCGCCAGCGATACTCTCGAAACCCTGCGAGAATGCTCTTGCACCAGCAAAGAGAGGTTTGAGTGAGAGGAAAAGGAGTGTCGGAAGAAGTTGGCTTGCTGAGCCTAGCTAAGTGATATTATGTTGCGCCCAGCCATACAAACGATCGATTAGAAGAATAACATGGCTTTTGTCTTTCAGTCGTCTTAGGTGAATAAATTGGTGACACTGTGAATATCTAGCATTGAGGCACTGTTTTGTGTCGCGGAGTTCATCGACCAGTTCTGCTGATAACCGCGTAGGCGTAAGTAGTGTTGTCTCATAAAGTACAATTTTCAGTATCCAGTATTTATTTATTTGCTAGTTTCGGAAACAAATCACTGAAGAGGTTATTCGAAAACACCCAAGTGCATCATGTACCTTATTTTCGCATTATCGAGTGAAATATGGCGTGCTTTCGAGATGATATTCTACATGAGATTTGCAATGAATCAAAATCTTTCTAGGTCAATCATAACAGTCCCATAGTAATTATTCAGGTGCTCGAATGTAAATGCAACTTGCTTCTCAAGTGTAGTACAGGATGTGAAATTAGCTGCTCCATAGTGCTCGCAGATTTAAAATTCGCTGCTGAAAAGAGCTATCAAAAGAAAATTTCGCTGCTCCAAAAAATTGCTCCAAATAAGAAGTGTTCAGTAGCGTCACTGAAGTAATCATCGCAAAACAAGCCCCTTGACGTATTCTTGAAAACATTTTTAATTATAATGCTACTATTTCACCCAAATAGGAAAGAAAGTTAAAAAATTCAATTTAATTATTTTTTTACAGCGAGAACATAGGGCAACTATGAAGGTTTTTTAACATTGCCGCCATGGTATTCTCCATTCGGTTGAATGCACCTTTGCCAGTGCATGATTAAGCGTTACTTTTGATTCCCCCAACGTATGTTTGACTTCAACACTCAACTGCTGAAAGCCATCGACAAGCGAGCTATTAGTGAACGAAAAACGCGCTATTGGTGGGCGTGATGATCATTGAAATACCTATATTTGCTAGGAAATGCAAACAAGCCCAAAAAGCACGACAACCCATTGGAAAATTCCACAAGTGACTCGGCGATAAAAGACGCCCAAATCCGCAAACTGGCTACTCTGGCCAGTGATGTGTGGAGGTGTTCGCAGTCATTTGCACATGATCGCATTTCATATTCTTAACTAATTTCAAATCACTTACCTCATCAACGTTCTATGTACGCGTACGGCACGCGGCTAACTTAAAAGGAACGGCTGAGCGAAAGGTAACCAAACAAAATTTGTTCATATTTATTTCTGCAGCACTGCAAAAGAAGCTGATTTCACGATGCCCTGTCTCTCTTACGATTTTAAAACCTTATCTTCAAGTCTTCTTTGCGCAATCTGGTCTCTATTAAATGCTCAAGTAAAAACTCGTGTTTTCACAAGAAGTGAACCACAGCGTCCATCACGACACAACTGATCGGTGTTATTCAAAACGCTTTCATGCAAGCGTGTGGTCGTGTTTGTATTTCTTATTTAATTTATATAACACCTCTTTTTGTGTCATCCCTTATTTCCACGCCCCAGTGGAGGGTTGCATACCGGATACAACCTTCTGGTTAACCTCCTTGCCTTCCTCTTTTCTCTTTTTTTTCTCTCTCTCAAAACAAACTGCTAAGTCTGCCCATAAAAAAAACGCCAGGCCTGCACGCAACGCGCAACCTAGTCACAGCGAAAGCTGGAAGAGCGGCCCTTGTAGATCCTTTCTTAAGCACTCTTGGGGCAACTACTGCAAGTACACTTGCATGGTACCCACTACGCCATAACTCATTATAATTATTGTGAAGTGGGAAAGCACCCACTATTACATTCATCGTCACTCTTAGGAGAAATGTGGTACCCGCTACACATCTTTAAGGCAATATGCATTTTGAGATGCTGTGGCTGATGATGAAGAATTATGGCTGAGCCTTTTGTAATGGGTTAGGAAGAATTCAACGGGCCCACTTGTTACGTAATATGCATTGTGTGACATCTGGTTGTTGCTTTACTCTTCTAAGACGCTCTATTACACATGTTAAAGAGATTCGATCTCCCCGACATGAAGCCTGCATAGGTTCTGTTTGCTAAGGATTTCCAGGAAACCGGTGGGGTTCTGTGGTAGAATACTGCGCCTTTTACGCAGAGGGCCCGGGTTCAGATTGCATTCTGTCAGGGACATTTTATATTTATTTCGTTTTTTTTATTTCATGCGATAGCCGTTACGGGCACCGGCGGCGGCGGCGGACAACTACGGCGCCATAATCGGCCCATGTGATCGCATAACAGTTTTCGCTGTAAAAGTTCTTCTGCAGGACATGCATGCACAACTTCGTTTTAATAGGAAGAGCAGGCAAGTAATACTTACCTATGAAAAGCGGGTTGAACAAGTACAGCGGGCCCGCCACTGTGCCCACGATGCCGTAGCCAATGGGCAGCCTTTCAATCCCGACATACTCGGCCATGAGAGCTGGATACAAGGGGAATACCGCAGCCCTTGAAACATTGCTATGCACATACACACCGCCAGCATGCTTGTGTAGGACGATGAAAAAGGCAGCGCGAGCATGCTGACCGCCATGAGTATATAGTTCAAGCATTGCCAGGGTACTGCGGCGTATGTATCCCCGGTCCGCCAGCACGGGAAGGCCCAGACGTCCCACGGTGTCCGTGATAGAGAAAAGAGGCACGATGTTTACAGCGCTGGTGACTGTCGAACCCCTGTCAATTGCGAAGTCTACAACAGTTGTCATAAACACGCCAAAGTTGAAATTTAACACAATATACGTGAACAGGATGACGTAAAGCATAGGACTGCTCAGCACCGTTAAGCCGTATGCAAGGCTCGTGGGATCCGGTCGCCTTTGGTTATCGATGGATGTCTGTTT
>JALIZH010025344.1:0-23654 GCA_030522465.1 Rhipicephalus appendiculatus
AATTTCCATGGATGGTATGACAGATCCTTCATGCAAACCACGCCTCCCTTTCCCCGGTGTACGGTAGAATACAAGTTATTGGGAGCTGGTTAGCTTCCCTACCTCTCTCCACACTCCTTCCTTTCATTCGCTGTTTAAAGCGCCGTGAAAACTTTTAACACAAACAGACCACATGAAAAAGTCAGTTTCACCGCAAGGGTGAAGCAATGAATGCGATAGCAACAGATTGTAATGTTATACGAAGTGAGGCTGGCAGCTAACTCTTTTGGATCCGACCTCACGCAACTCTAGAAAACGCTGGTTTAAGAGCATACGGCCGCTCCAGGGACACTCTGCTCACCACATTCTCTTCGCGTTGAGAACGCAGCACGTAGAAGGGTGCACCGGCCCCCCGCTGTCGGCCGCCGAGAAGGCGAAATAACACGCCCGCCCGCGACGACCGCGCTCGTAAGATCGAAGGTCACTCGAGGGACCCCCCCCCCGTCGCGTCTTTTCACGCTCACGAACGACGGGCGGGGCCGGTTATATAGATACATATAAGGGGGATGACGGCGGCGGCCAACGGCAGCGGCGACGCCGACGGCGAAAACCAGCCGAGAGTGTCCATATAATTGCTATCGCCATAATAGGAAATCTAGCACCCGTCTTTGTTCCTTTATCTGGTGAAACTGCTGTTGCGATCTATACCTGACGCAGACGCTTGGCCAGATTTTTTTTTTTTGGGGGGGGGGGAGGCGGTGGGTGGTTGAAGCACACCAGTGCTCACGGATTGCAACGTGACATATTTGTTTTGTTTTTAGTATAACGACTGCTGCAACCGACTGCTCGTTATAAGCGCGTCATGCCGCTGTAAATCTGGACGCTACAGATAACTTTCCATGCGAAGGGTTGTTGCAACGCAATATATTGACGCTAATCGCGGCCGAGAATCCCTGATGTTGAATTTCAAGAACGGTTTGTTTGCCAAACAGGGAACCAAATGCAATCTGTTGTGAGATACACGTCGTTGCTTCATTTTCATTTTTGCACTTATAGCGAAACATCTTTTTGTCTGGATTCGGCCAGCCGGGGTGGGGGGCGCGCGCTGCGGGAAAACTTTGTCCCCCAGCCTCTCCTAATGATCAACCCTACGCAGGTTTGTTTGCGTTTATATACAGATATGCAAAGTTTAAACACTTGGGGGTGGTAGGGGGGCGGTGAGAACCCGACATACATCCTCCCCCCCCTGCCTATACCAATGACCTGTCACCTCACACATAAACATAATGATTTCTCCCCATGCTCTTTGTTGTTCAGGTGAAACTGAGAATATACGACAAGTATGGCCAGGCGTTCGGATGTGCGGGAAGCATCCTAACCAAGCGCCACATTCTCACTGCGGCGCACTGCATGTATGCGTGAGTAGGCTTTATTTTAACAGCTTTGGAAGCAAACAAGCAAGCATGCGGCTGCAACACACTTGTGCCGATAGGACTGCGGGAACAGAAGCTGTTGGGAACCCGTTGTTTAAATGCTACCGCTGATTTCCTGTCCAACTCATTCTGCCGCACAAAGCTTGCGTGCCAGCTTGGAAACGAAAACCAACAAGACAGAGTTATACACTCACTATGTAACCAACGTGAATTACTCAACTAGGTACATAATCAGGTAACCATCTACGTAACCGGATAAATCCTCACTTTTCATCATGCTGCCCCCGCACACCTCCCCCGTTTACTGGATGCAGAGTCTTCAAAACAACGCCGAACACACGACAGTAAGCCTCCAGTAGACGTTTTATAGGAGTAAAAATCTCTCGATCGTGGCCTCACAGCTCATCATTCCAGGAATTCATACGGGCCCCAATAGCACACTTATTGCCAGTTCAAACATGCGTCAGAATCCTGGAGAATAACAAAGAAAATAAGGCAAATTTGTACTATTGGTGCGAACCCGTACGGAAGAGTGCAGCTAGGCGGCCTGCTTTGTTTCTCTTTAATTATTTCCATTTTTCTTCTTTTAAATGCGAAGCATTTCTTAGCGAACTTCGGCAACTATGAGCGTATCTATCTATCTATCTATCTATCTATCTATCTATCTATCTATCTATCTATCTATCTATCTATCTATCTATCTATCTATCTATCTATCTATCTATCTATCTATCTATCTATCTATCTATCTATCTATCTATCTATCTATGTAGCCGCCTCCGGCATTGTGCTCTGCAGACCGTATCGTTATTGATATTTATACCAAAATTGGTATGGCATAACGTGACTGTATGACGAACATAGGTGACTGATCATATGGTAATCATGATTTACTTGTCATGAACGGAGTGGTTTACATGCCGTGGCCATGGTGCAGTAGCGACCGTGTCTCTAACTTGATATAAAACAAAATCGGCATAACGAGACACATCGGAATGACTAACATAAATGACAGGTGGTAATATGAAAATCATGACGTGCATGTCATGTATAGCATAACATATACACCATGCTCGCGGTGTGTTCCCTCTTGTTTCGAGAGCTGGACATGTACCAAATTTGGTATTGGATGTGGTGACTGTATGACGAACATAAATGGCAGATGTTAAAAGGAAAATCATAGTATCCATGTCATGTACAACATGATTTACATGCCACGCTCACGGTGCGCTCACGGCCGTTTCTATTGATTGACATACACCAAATTTCGCTTTGCGCGACGTTACTGTATGACGAACATAAATGACAAGTGGTAATATAAATATTATGAGGAACGCTTTATTCAGCCGGGCTCGAGCTAGATCACCCCGATGATGATATGTACAGATGACAAAGATGTACAAGTGATGATGATATGTAAAGAGAATGAAGAGCCATTCACTTGTCGCGCTCACAATATCATGATATGTTATGTACAGCATGACCTGTATGCCACGCTCATCGTTCGCTCGAGGCTAGTTCGATGGCTTGGTATGCACCAAATTTGTTATTGCGCGACGTGACCGTATGATGAACATAAATGTGAAGTGGTAATCGGTAATATTGCCACACATGTTATTTTGATGTACTCTGTTTAAACCCACAAAGACTGTGAGCAATGCTCGGCGCAGATCGCGCCTCAGTGTTCGAGAAGCTTCACGTTTGTAGTAGATCGTTTTGTTAACATTGCGCACAGCACGCGAACACTCGAGATTATTCCAGAGCTTGCGCAATGACCAGTGATAAGGCTCGAATGTTCGACGCGTGATGTATAAAAGCCGGCGCGCTCGAACGATGATCAGTTTTTCGACGGCCGACGCTCCGTTCGCCGCTATCATTGTACAGCGTGCCTTGCTTGCTGTAATCTGACTTTTCGTTTCCCGGCCACAAGTTCGGCCAAATAAAGAGTTTCATCTTGGACACCTCGCCTCCTGCATTCGTCGACGTCACGACCACGTGACAATATGAAAATCATGAGGTGCATGTCATGTACGACGTATTACATGCTACGCTCATGGTGCGCTTGCGGCTAGTTCAGTAGCTTTACATGCTCCAAAATTGGTATCGCGCGGTAGGTTACTTTGTGACGAGCATAAATGGCAGGTGGTAACATGAAAATCATGGCATTCATGCCATGCATAGCATGACTTACTTGCCACGCTCATCGTGCGCTCGCGGCCGTTTCACTACCTTGATAGAACCACCAAATTGTCATGGCATAACGTGACTCTATAAGAACTTAAATGACAGATCCTATCTTACTGTTACACGGCAGGATTGCACTAGAAAGGCAATGAAGACGATGAATGCAGTAGCACGCGTTTAGTTGCTCTTCTGCCATCTTGGCTGCTGCTGTTTATACCTCTTGCTGTATACTTTGTAAATATATTTCTTCCTTCTATGTTCTGACCCCCGTGACATCTGGTGGAGGTGCGATGTAGCAACGCGAGATAACGGAGCTCCGCAGGGGCCGACGCTTGACTGTGTCCGCGATGGCAGACGAGAAGTCTGTGCCAGCCGACGCGACCACAGCCACACTTATCTTTCCTCAGGTAAAAAATCCTAGCACATTCTGCGGGACTGATAATGTCGACATCGAAGAATGGCTGCCGCTGTACGAACGTACCAGTAAGAACTACCGCTGGGAAGACACCCTCATGTTGGTTAACATCCTAGCCTGCCTTAAAGGGACAGCAAAAGTGTGGTTCGAGAACGCAAGAAGAAGAAATTGGAAGCTGGGATGCGTGCAAGGAAAAGATGCGCGCCCTTTTCGGCAAGGCTGCTGGTAGAAAGGATGCAGCCAAGAAGAAGTTGGCATTTAGGGAGCAAATGTTGGTATGACTTATATACAGGACGTGCTTGCCCTTTGCCGATAGGCAGACGACGGCATGAATGAAACCGAAAAGTGGCCCACATATTAAAAGACATAGCAGATGATGCCTTGAATCTTCTGATATGCAAATACTGTGACACTGTTGATGCCATCACAAAGGCATGTCAGCGCTTTGAGGTCGCAAAATGTCCACGTATCGGCCGCCATTCGCTCGAATGCCGAAGACAGCAGCAACATGGTCGTGCGAAGACTACCGGCTCTCCAGTAGCCACTCACTACAGAGCAAGTGCCAAAGATATTCCGACATAAACTTGAAGCTATGTCTCCTGCTTCCACGTGCTCTTATGCCTGTGACTCTAGCTCTCCAATGGTACCACTGGTGCATGCTATAGTTCGTCAAGAGCTTCCCAACGCTGGTCTGGATTCTTTCTGCGCTCCAGCTCCCCCCTCGACCTCTACGTCACGAGAAAAGGCGCACAACGATTCGTGGGCAGTGCCACCGCTGACTATCGCGACAATCGTGAAACTCAGCGGTGGTGGAGAGGGGTGCCAAAAATTGTTCCACACATCGTTTTGTCCACGGACGCAGTCCTCCAGAACCTAAATGTATAGCTTTGCTGTAAGGGAACTGTAAGCTGGACTGAAGTACTTCCACTTTAGAAATAAGGAGTTCTTTATAAGTTCCAAATATATGTCGTGTGATGCGGAAATTACGGACGTGGAATACCGAACTGACGGTCTCATTCGATGACTATGTAAGGTACTTCAATGCATTCCTAGATGGCGTGCTATGCAGGGTGGTCCGAGTTTGGTGAAACTCGGAATCCTTGTGAGCTCTGGCGTCACCCCCTTTTGAACGACCTAACAGTACGAACAAGTCCAATCTGTCCCTCAGCGTACTCAGTTCCGTTAGTTGCGATTGAAATCGGCATCACGTCCAGGTCTTCAAACCAGAGCCATCTCGTTTCATTTGTTCGTCGTTCCATTGAGTGCAGAAGTGTACCCATGCAAGGATGTACAGCATGATGTGCTCCTTGCTAGCTGCTTCGCATTACATCGATTCCCACAGTGCGTGAGATCTGCCGGTTTCTTATCAATGCTGCTGTTGAGCGCTCCGCACTGTTTGCGTGGCATTACTGCCGTAGTGCGAGCTCGGAGCAAACTCGTTTGCTCGAGAAGCTCGGGCCATCCTGCATAGCCCACCTGGTCACAAATTGGCGTAGAATGTTTTCACGCGAAAAGTATACGGAGCAGACGTGAATACTATGTCTGCTGATTTTCACCATGGCCACTTCAAAAACAGACTTTATATTATTTCTGAATCAATATAGCCCATATGATGGAGTATTCTTTGATTTTGTATTCGCGACATGGGCCTTCCCGGGTTAAGTACTTCCCTCGACTAGCGAAACGGGTTTTTGGCAGCAAATGCTTGTTAAGACGTGAGGCGTTTCTAACGAGGATGATCGCTAGACAGAAGACGAACGATGACATGCCAATGCCACCCGAGAACATTATGGGGCTTGGTGCAAGCTACAATAAAATTCCACGTTTAAGCTAACGCATAGACAACTCCCAAAAGACAATAACTCTGCGGGGACTTAATTGTGCACTAGCACCTAGTGACATTACGTTTTTCAATCAGCCCACCTCAATTTGCCCCCCAGCAAAGTAGGAATTCAGCGCTGGCTCGAATGACACCAAACTGAAATAAAGAAAACTCATAAATGGCCTAATTGTTCTAGTAGAGTGTTGTATGGGATACATGGGATAATTAATTTAGTTAAGAGCGAATTTACTGCCACGATAATTAATGAAAATCAAGCGAATGACTTCATTGAAAGGTGAGACTTTTTCTTGAGAACAGCTGAGATCTTCGCGACACCTAGTGGAGTCGATCTCAATCATGCGCTTCCTTCTGCGAGGCCTCTGCGATTCGCTTGGACAGCGTGATGGCACTGTGCCAGAGTTAGGTGTGAATCCACGCCGAGGGAAGCGCAGCTGATGACGTCTAGCACGCTTAAAATAAATGAAGGAGTTCATTGATATAGCTCACTGTTTTCATGTGGATTAGGGCCACCAGAACGGCGAATACCAACAACATAACAGTGTTCTTTCATTCTAAATTCTACCCACGTAAACTAAGTGTACACTAAATGCAGGGATGCAGTGCCACTAAAGACACCTAAATGGAACGTAGAGGTCGCCTAAAGTCTTTTTTTTCCTAATAAGGACCGCTTATGACCATAATGCATCGCCATATTACAGAAGATTATTCCCAATGTCATTTCTGTCACACTACGTGAAAGCGAATGTATTGGTCAACGCCCGATCCGTTTAGCACACAGGGACATAATCACATCCGGTCGCCAAAGAAAACAAAGTAATTGTTTCTTTTCCTCTGGTCTCGCAGCAATTCAACCAAAGCGGTCAGAATTAAGGCCTACTATGGAAGCAATGACTGGACACGCGGCAAAAGGCTGTGGGTGACCAAGATTATTCCCCACCCCAAGCACTATAAAGGGGGGACGCCCTAATGACATAGCCATCTTTGTGGTATGTCACCGTTTTATCTTTAGCATGCCAACTGTGTTTACTCTAAGATTGTGCTTGAAAATATGAGATCACGCTATTTCATCTCTAAAGTTTGTGCATACGTATCTACGCATAAATTTAGAACACTTTTAGCACAGTAACGATTGCGCCATGAATTATAGCTGGCCGGAGACGGGCAAGCTGCACACGGAGAGCCCCAATAATTACCGTAGGACAACACCAAACGAATTAGCACTGCACGTGCGTTATTAACATGCAAATAATGTTTGATTCTATTGCACATTTTGTCGTATTGGTTGTACACAGCATTAAATTGTAACTACGGACGTGCAAAGGTACGACAGGCTTCATGGTGTCAAAGACGGGTCTTGTGGCTATGCGCGGGCCGCTCGAATTGCTAGTTCGTAGGCTTTAGTCTGCGTGCAAATTCTTCACTGACTCTCATTTTACGTAGGTACAACCAGCCAACCCCTGTACATAGCCTTCATAGATTACGAGAAGGCATTTGATTCGGTGGAAATATAAGCAGTCATGCATCCACTACGGAATCAGGGCATCGATGAAGGCTATATCAACGTACTGGAAGAAATCCACAGCCACCATAGTCCTCCATAAAGTAAGCGACAGTATCCCAATAAAGAAGAGTGTAAGGCAGGGAGACACGATCTCTCCATTGCTATTCACCGCGTGTTTACAGGTGGTGGTCAGGGCCCTAGATTGGGAATAGTTAGGGATAAGTGTTAATGGGGAGTATCTTAGTAACCTGCGATTCGCTGATGACTGCATTGATGAGTAACTCAAGGGACGAATTACAACTCATGATTACTGAACTGGACACGGAAAGCGGCAGAGTAGGTCTGAAAATTAATATGCATAAAACTAAAATAATTTGCAACAGTCTCGGCAGAGAGCAGCACTTTGCGATAGGTGGTGAGATGCTGGAAGTTGCAAAGGAATACGTCTACTTAGGACAGGTACTAACCGCGGAGCCGAACCATGAGAGTGAAATAACTAGAAGAATAAGGATGTGGTGGAGCACATTCGGCAAACATTTTCAAATCATGAATGGTAGTCTACCACTATCCCTCAAGAGGAAGGTATATACAGATGCATCTTACCGGTACTTACCTACGGAGCAGAAACCTGGAGGTTTACAAAGAGGGTTCGACTTAATTTGAGGAGGACACAGCGAGCGATGGAAAGGAAAATGTTAGGTGTAACCTTAAGAGACAGGAAGAGGGCAGAGTGGGTCAGAGAACAAAACGGGGGTTAAGGGTCTCATAGTTGAAATCAAGGAGAAATGAACATGGGCCGAGCACGTAGCACGTCGGCAGGACAACCGCTAGTCATTAAGAGTAACTGACTGGATTCCAAGACAAGGCAAACGCGAGCGAGGGAGACAAGAAATTAGGTGGGCCGATAAGATTAAGAAGTTTGCTGGTATAACGCGGCAGCAGAAAGCACAGGACCGGGTTGATTGGCGAAACATGGGAGAGGCCTTTGCCCTGCAGTGAGCGTAGTCCGGCTACTGCTGCTGCTGATGATATTACGTGGGTAGCATGTTCATTGTTCAGCCCTAACTTCAAAATCACACATTCCAGCAACGCCGTGGATGTGTTTAGTGCCATGATCTTTCCAGCGAAAACGGGGTGTGTTTAGCGCTGTGGTATTGGGTGCGAGGTCCACCGCTGGAAACGAAGGCGTTGTAGTCGTTGGGACGTGCAGGTTTGGATTACGTGATCTCACGTTAGTTCGGCGAAAGGAAGCGGACAGTAGAACACGTTGTTTGTAACCGCTATTTCCTGGGGGTTGACCCTTTGAACGTCGGCGTTTCGCTTGCGCGTCATGTCTGCGTACATCTGGAGACTACGAAATCTGGGGTGAAACCTGTCGGTGACATGGCACTTTACTGCTCCGCGCCACAGCATATATATATATATATATATATATATATATATATATATATATATATATATATATATATATATATATATATATAGTCAGGAAATGATGGTGCACACTTACGAAAATTGAATATTTTACTGGTTATATATATACATATATATATATATAAACAATGAAGGGATAACAAAGGACCCGGAAGTAACAGTTCAAAAAAAATATACGAAGCACGTAGGAAAAAATTATTCTGGGAAGGACTGACGTTTCGGCCGCGGGACCGGCCTTCGCCGGTCCCGCGGCCGAAACGTCAGTCCTTCCCATTTCTTATGTTTCAGCGCAAGGAGACACGAACACGAGAGAGAAGGCACGAGGACACGGCGCTACTAGCAACTGAAACATAAGAAATGCAGTACCAACTAGCCCACCAGTCGGTTTTAGTCCTTCCCAGAATAATTTTTTCCTACGTGCTTGATATATTTTTTTGAACTATATATATATATATATATATATATATATATATATATATATATATATATATATATATATATATATATATATATATATATATATATATATATCATTTACGTAGGAGCCAGGTGGGTGAGCTGTCAGCTTCACCTTTTACCCCCTACCCTGCTTTGCAAGATCGTTATGCTCCTGTCACCTATCTTTTATTAACGGTTATATTAAGCTGATGGGGTTCCTTCCTTATAGAGGATCTCGGTCAAATAGATTATCTGAGCCAGTTTCACTACTTCATGTTTCTTTATGCTACAGGCAACACGGTGGTCAGCTTCAAAAACTGTTTGACTTTCTAATTACAGCCGTGAAGGGTCATACTGCTTATCAATCTACTGCTGTCATACTGCTATCAATCTACTGTCATACTGTTATCAATGCAAATACGACTCGATAGTCGTATTTGCATTGAAACGTAAAATTTGCTACTTAGACCACAGTAAGTCACGCCTTGCAGCATGTTAGTGCATTCTGGTGCGCAGTGTTTTACGGCCGGCTTGCAGATGGTGCATTTGCTATCGTAATCAAGCCCAACTGGAACCGCATTTTTTTCGATCGCGTTTTGCCCTTGTGCAACCTGCAGAGCAGAGTCAAACATCGAAAATGTTTATCCCGATGAGTCTCGATGGTGGTCTAAAATGTACCGTGTGACAACCGTCGAAAATTCGCGAAATATGAAGCAACAGATAAACATTAAAGTCGTCCCGTGGAAAACTTGTGCTTATGTCCAATGTTATCTCGCAACAACTCTGAATAAAATGCGTGCGCACACATGGCTGACGTGCATTTGCCTCCAATCATATATGAAAGATTGGGCTTCCATGCTGCTATAAGCATGTTTGGTTGCTTCCGACAAATCGGATAAACAGCTTGTATAGTGATTTATATGCCTATGCGTAGTAAACAAATGTAAGTCTGCGCATTCCAATTTGTTTGTCGTGTAAATCACGTCCACATTTTTCATGCAAACCTGCAAGGAATGAAGTTACCTGGTGGCAATGTAACACGCATTTCTTACTACAATACGTTTGCCGTAAGCACACGCTAAAGCCGATTTGAGGCTTTGTTTCAATTCGTCCCCAAAAGGTTCATGAACATTTACAAAAGCAGAGCACTCGGCCTCAGCGTAGCCAGCTATCTCCAATGACACTTCTAAAATTACAATATCAGACTCCCGAGGAGCCTGCCGAAATTTTGAACTGGGACGGATCTCCACACTAGCTGCCAAAATTCTTAAATCCTGTCCGCGGGTAGGTTACCCCTCTCCCCGCTCACTAATCTGGACTCCTGGCCATCAGGGCCTCGTAGGCAATGAGACGGCGCACGCTGCCGCCCGCGCACTCATTCCCCGGGCCACTGCCTCACCCAGCGATGACCCCTGTGATCCAGAAGAGAACGCTCCTCTCCTGACTTTTCGAGAGATAATTGCCCATTATCGGGACTCCCACCGCCGCTTTCCTGCGCCCTGCAAAGGACTCGGGAAGGCGGACGAGAGAATTCTTCTCCGCCTATTCACCAATACACTACTGTGCCCGGCTGTGCTTCAGCATTTTGACTGCTTTTTCCGGCCTCTGCCAGTACTTTGCGGAGGTGGCTGACACCTACCACATGGTATGGGCATGCCAGCTCAATCCTTCTTTGCCCCTGAACCACAACCCCACCCGATTGGACTGGGAGGCGGCCCTGCTATGTTGCCAGGACCTTCCGGCCCAACAAGCTATGGTCCGGCGTGCCAGGACAGCGGCCATGACCAATGGCGTCCCTGACTAGGGACTCGACCTTGTACTGTAAGGTAGCTGACCCACTGGGGGCTGATTTCCCTTACAACCTCTCTGTTTAATAAATGTTTACCACCACCACCACCACCACCACCATATCCGTGAAGTTACAGACGAGCACTCAGGGCGGTGTGTAGAGCGTGTTATAAGGAACGTATTATTTTATTAACAGCTAAGCTGTTTCGCAAATCGCTCCTTGCCCGACGAACCAAGAAACTATCATCATCATAAACCGGTATGCGCCAAAGAATTTCGGTAAATCCCAATAATGACCACTGCTCCAATAAAAATGAAGGCAAGATTTAGCTCCACAATGAATGGCTGCGAAGTGACGGCGACAAGCCAAAGACCCCGAGTACGTAAAACGACATAATACTGGTGTGCGGAAAAGGCAATGGCAGCTGCGAGAAGACCTCGAAGCGATGGAAGGCATACGCCAAGGACAACGTGCCAGTAGATCTATGAGAGGTGCGAAAGCTTGGTTTCACAGTGAGTTTCTGTCTCTGGAGTTCGGACACCCGTGTCGCGTCTGTGACTGTCTGCGCTTTAACTCAAACTTTTCTGGCCGAGAATCAACGTAGAAACAGCTTGGCGTCACCTAGCTAAAGCCCAGCGAAACTAAGAAGAAACCTAGAAACAACTGGTATCACCTAGCTAACGCCTAGAAACAGTCCAGAAGCAGTCATATTAGTCTTCAAAATATTCAAGTTCCATTGTTTCAAGCCTTGCGCGGCTTATTGCCAGCTTCGCCATTTTTGTTTTTGGAGCAGCTATTTCGCATTTCGTAGAGTAAGTGGCGAAGCCATGGCAGTTTTTGACTTATATCATCTAGTGAAGCAAAACAATAACAATGAAAAAGCAGACGCGAACGTGGCTGTGACCTGAGCACGAGAGGGCTCACGGAGCATTATCCGACCTTGCACATCACACGGATGTCTCCGCATGGCGGCGCCAGGGTATGTCCTCACACCCGAACAGTGAGGTGTGTATGCTTTCACAGTACAGTGGTGTAATTTCTTACTAGTAGAGAAGCCCATTCTAAGAACGTTATAAAATAACCATGGTCTGAAAAAACGATTGCTCGTGTATTTTAACAGCGAAGCTATTAAAGCTCGAGGTAAAACGTATCACCGGCAAAAACGATCATCATCATTAATGGGTATGTGCCACAGAAATTGGCCAAAACCCACAACTCACCACTGGTTCACTACAAATAAAGAAGGCAACACTTATCCGAAAGAATAGCTGAGAAGCGACGGCGGCGAGCCGAAGACCCCGAGTACTTACAGCCAGACAATACTAGGGAACGGGAAAGGCAAAGGCTGCAGCAAGGAGACCCCTAAATACGCCAACGACGGCGCGGCCGTAAATCTAACAGAGTTACGAACACTCGGTTTCAGCGCGCGTTTTTGTCTCTGCAGTTTGGGCATCCGTGTCGTCTGTGTTGCGATCTGTGATTTAACTCGAATCACTCCACGCTGAGAACCAACCTACAAACAACCTAGCATCACCAAACTAAAACATAGCAACAACCTACAAGCAACCTAGAAACAACCTAGCATCTAGTAGGTAAAGCCTAGCAGCAACCTACAAGAAACCAGATTCGATTTCAGAATCGTCCAGCTGCGCTTTTTCAAGCCTTGCGTGCCTTAGGGCAAGCTTCGCCATATTTTACGGGTAAACATCCGGAACCTCAAGGCTTGAGGACGTTTGTGTGTGGGCGCTTCCCCAGCGTTTCCCATATCACTAAGGGACTGCACATACGCTCTCTGCACACCCGCAACGCACGCGGTGCGACACCTGCCACACGCAAGTGGAGGGCGAAAGAGCGTCGCCGATTCGCTCATTCGCCCTCCGCTTGCGTGCGGCAGGCGTCCCGGCACGTACGGTGCGGCTGTTCGGAAAGAGCGTGTACAGTCGCTAAGTGGATGACGTTCAAGGAATGTGTCGAGAACTGGGCTCGGCGATGCATATTGAAAAAAAAAAAGAAAAAAGAAAACTGAGCAGTATGAGAGGCGTGGGCTTGCGCGCAAAGTAGCCGCTTCACCCAGTAATCATCTGAGGAGAGAGGGAGCGCGAGGGAAGGGGGGCGCCGTGTTCATTATCAGTTCGAACTATCCTGTCATTATGTAATGTGCAGGTACGGCGAAAGGTCGTGGCCACGCAGGTTTTTGGCGCTAATGGCGGCCGCTGAAGGCAGGTGGATTGCATGAATTCTTTGCTTGCCACATTTGGCCCCGGAAAGCTGCAGAAGCACATCATTGCTTCATTTTCACGTTTGCATCCATAGTGAGACTTGTTTTTTTTTTTCAGTCAACCAACATAAAAGGGTGGGGGCTGGCAGTGGCGTAGCCAGGGGGTGGCACACCGGGCACGTGTCCCCCCCCCCCCCCGAAATTTTTTTTCGCCATGGCATACAGAGCGAAAAATGACCATTTCAAGGAGGTGCCCCTCGCGAAATCAAGGCGGTGCCCCCCCCCCCCCCCCCCCCGAAAAACATTTCTGGCTACGCCCCTGGGGGGCTGGGTGTGAGGGCGCTGCAATGGATTTTGGCTTCCCCTGACTAATGCTAAGCTCTGCGCTCGCGCTAATGTACAACGCTAGGGATGAAATACGAAAGACCAATGCACCTTGAAAGAATTCAGCAAGCTTTCGACTGTTGCGGGGCTGTGTGTGAAGGATCTATTGAGCTGTCGCTTCAAGAAGTGTCCCTTCCACTTCAGTTTAGACATTATTTCTGCTGATTTATCGTGGCTCCTTTTTCTGCAGGTGGAAAAGCCATTTAAGTACGGAACCAATGCAAGACCCATATGCATCCCTACAGCACCCGTGAACATCTTGGGCACCGACAACATAGTCGCTGGTTGGGGATACCTCAAGGAAGGTGGTGTGCGTTTTTGTTGAGGTGTATAATAATACTCACCATCATCTTCTGTACCCTAAAAATTTTGCATGCATCACACATGATACCGTGACATCAAATTACCGTTATAATTTTTATCTTTGTCAGGGAAAATATACTGAAGCCTAATAGTTCTGATTTTGATACGCCGAAGAAAGCTTTAAATTTGAATAATAATTGTAAACATGGCGAGAACTAAATTTACCTGATATGAAAATGAAGTGCCTTTTCGTACTCTCATGGCCACAAATAAAGGTAAATGAAGTACTTTTTTTCATATTGAACTTCACTTTAACGTTGCAGAATGAAAACGTCCTGCAGGTAGAAAGCACACACAAGTGTCTAAATGGAACAAAAAAAAAACCTTTTTTTCCGAGGGGAACCATGGGGTGATGCGGAGCATCGCGGATCGTTATTACGCGCTCGCGGTCGCGTGCAGCATCGGGAGCAGCCTCTCGTTGTTGACGTTTACACACGGCTTCCCGTTCTCGAAGGTCGGGTTCCGCCGCTCGCTTCGTACGTTTAGGTTTAACTTCACGGTCCCGAACCTCAGGTTCTGCTGCTCGACGTTCACGAACCAACGCTGCTTCACGTGCTCGAAGCTCAGGATCCGCTGCTCGACGTTGACGCTTCGAAGCTGCTTCGCGCTGACGAAGTTCAGGGTCCGCCGCTCGCTTCAAGCGTTTGCGTTCAGCATCGCGTGCCCTTCGCTTCGCAGCTTTGTCTTGAGTGGACGTAACGTTGCTAGTGTTTGGGCTGATACTGACGCGTGCTTGCGTCAGCCCACTCACTGACGGGACTATTGCTTCCATCACACTTCATCGGAAGCATTAACGGACAGTGGCGTAGCCAGGGGGGGGGGGGTTGGGGGGGGTTCAAACCCCCCCCCCCGAAATTTTTCAGTTTTGCTTGCGTATATATGCGCGCACACACACAAACGCACGCACGAACATACATAAAGTATGGTTGAACCCCCCCCGAAAAAAAATTTCTGGCTACGCTACTGTCAACGGAGTCAGGCGGAGTCAACCGAAACAAGCGCTACACTGAACGCGCGTAGCGCTCTGCCCGCTTAGAGGAGGAGAATAGCGCATGCGCCGCGAGAGCAGAAGCGAGAACGCAGGAGAAGCGCAAGCAGGTGGTAGGAGCGAAGTGTAGAGAGTAACGCGCAGCTGTTCGAGAAAAGGAAGGGGGAGAATTGCGCATGCGTAGTGTGAGTGCGGACGCCGACGCCGCGGGACATAGCCCCGAGCAAGAGATGCTCCATATCTAAAACATTGTCGGCCTTTATTGCGCGATGAGAACTGAGACACATTCTGATGAAAATTGATTTCAGTGAACCTTACGGTGGTGTTGTGTACACGTCGTTCCTCGTCTCCATCCATCTGGTGAACTTCTGTTGTGAACTCTTCGCAGCTCACTCTGTTATTCAAGGTCCTATGCCACACGTTCAACAGACGAGGTGGTCGTTGTGCTGATCATTGTCACGTCCCTGCAATCAGTGCACATATTGACGACGAGAAAGAAATGCATCAGCAGAAACCACACCCAGATGTCTTATATGTAGGCCATGTATGACTCAATGCCACTAACGACCAGGAGCGCACGTTCCGTGTTTTCACTTCTTCAATCCGTAACACTGGGACGCTGGCATCAGGGTGGTCTACCAACGCCACCTAGGTGGTGTTGGCCCCATAAGCGTGCGCAGGGTTCCCCTTCAGGGGGGCGAAGGTTCGTCGCAGCGCCCCCCTCTCTATAATGTCAATGTATGGGGCTGATTTTGCGCCCCCCCCCCCCCCTGTCGCCCCCCCTACAATGTATAGGGCTGGTTTTGCGCCCCCCCTTCTCGCCCCCTCTGCCCCCCCCCCCCCCCGTGCGCACGCCTATGGTTGGCCCTACTTCGCACAGTGGAGCGTGGCCTCCGCAATGAGCCCCGACAACGTTTCGGAAGCCAACCTCGAAGACCACGAATGATTTGACTCGGTGACGACTCCGTTACGCGCTTTGTCTTTCGCGTTGTATTAGTGTGCCAGTTACGTACTTTGTCTTTCGCGTTGTGCTATCGTGTGTAGCTTCCATACGCACCAACGGTATTTCTCAGCCGTCTACTGATACGAGTGCGAGGGCACCGACTACGAGAACTGCTGCACTAAGCGCCGCCCAAAGACAACGGCGTCGACGGGCGAATTTCGCGCAAGTGAAGTTGGCATAGGCGTGCGCAGAGCTCCCCTTCAGGGGGGGCGAAGGTTCGTCGCAGTGCCCCCCCCTCCTTCTTAAGACAATGTATGGGGCAGACTTTGTGCCCCCCTCCCTATTAAATCAATGAATGAGACAGACTTTGCGCCCCCCTTTTTAGGTGACTAGGGGGGGCGGCTGACCGCTCTGCCCCCCTCGTGCGCGCGCCTATAGAAGTTGGTGCAACGAGTGGCACACCTGGGGGGGAGCAGGAGGCCTCCATGCGTTCACGGCTCAAGCTGAGAACTCTGCCTCTCGCGTTTCCATAGTTGAGCGCATCGCGACCCAACTGACTGATATAAACACACCGAAGCAGAACCGAAATTTGATCGTACATTCGCCGAAGTGACCCACCAGCAGGACGCTGCTCGCCAGGATGACGCCGCATGCCAAGCACATCCACAGTGTGGTCGCCGGCCAGTAAATCATGCACTCTTCTTTGCAGCGGACCGCCACTTCACAAAACGATTTTGCGAAAACACGTTCGGTTTCGCTTGCACCGTTTCAGAACGCCTGTTCTTCATGTGTGATTTGCGCGATACTCCGCCGCGTGAAATGCACTGTCTCCGGAAAATGTATCCTGGTGGCGAGTCGTTGCTTGTCGGGATGGAGAAGTGTCATCGGGCGTCAACATCGGTGCGTCAACGTCTAAGGGTGCTGTAGCTACTATACACCAACAGAGATTATATATCAATGTGCAATAAACATTCAACTACTTCTCTGAAGACACGTTTCGCTTTCGTGTGTTATACCGATTCCTGTATCAGAGGGATCAACCACATTTTTTTCCTCTGACTCGCAGGTGGACCTCCCACGAAGTACCTCCAATATACCACTATCAGGGTTCTACCTAACAATATGTGTTCGGCCGCCTACCCCACGAAGTACGACAGTCGTGTGATGTACTGCGCCTACCGGATGGGCACCGGCTCGTGCAAAGTATGACGCCAAGCCTCGGTTGAGCGCAGTTTCACTATAACAAGCAACGAAACGTTCCAAGCAATGGCGAATATTCATGTCAGGAATTTTGTGCTTACGGCGCACACATGGTGTGTCACGGGCATTGGCGTAAATCATGGGGGGGGTCAGGGGGGATCCTGACCCCCCCCTCTTGTCCAGGCAGGGGGGGGGGGACACCCTTTTGAAGTGTAGTCCCTTGAGATTTATCTTTCAAACATCATATTTAATTTTCTTGATAGTTATGTATAGCGTACTCTCCGTAAAACCAACTCTGAATTCTGAAACCCTTGCAACAGACGTGATGTACAAATGTGAAAACTACTTTTCGATTCCAAAGGCACTGTAGAGCACGAGCCTATGAATGCAAATGTTCTAATTAAAGAATCCCCGATCATCTACCGTTTTTCATTTATGTCGACTATTAGGCGGAATCATGCTGTACTTTGATCGTGTTATTTAAGAATAATGCTAGCTTTTTTATTTTATTTTGAAGTGTGGTTTCAATTTTTATGTAACTAAAAGTAAAACATATATTTATGAAAACAAAATGGCCGCCATGGAAAGATGGTTTCCCTCCTTAGGTTTTGTCTGAATTTACGCCGCTGGTCACGGGTTGTTAGCTGTATATGGAGTGTTTTGTTCCCAAACAAACTAATGTTGTTTGTAAGCACACGTGTGTGTCACGCCCCCTCTCTGTGGTCATCTTGTGCGGACTCACCTTGTTTTATGTCACGCCCGCAAGCCCAGAATGCTAGCTATGGTAGCGATAATACCCCCGTGCACCTGATCATAAGAATAATTGATGGAGTTTAACGTCCGAAAACCACAATATAATTATGAGAGACGCCGTAGTTGGGGGCTCCAGAATTTTCGACTACGCGCACCTAAAATAGCTACACGGGCCTCAAGCCTCGTCGCTTCCATCGAAATGTGGGCGCCGTGGTCCTTGGTGATATATTTATATAAGTGGAGTTTGCCTCCATTCCCCTCTCGTGAACTGGTTCATATTGTCCGCATTGAAGGAACACCTTCGAAAGTATCACACCCCTTTACTCCACACCGATCAGTCACCAGAAATTACCATCATGTAGGATGTACCTCAAGCGGCGGTATAGCAAAAGAGAGGGCGCCATGTGGGTGCACTTTAAAATTCATTGCTGTAACAAAGATCCTTCTCGAAAACGTGCATGTCATGAAATTCATACTCTATTTAATTTTTATTTTTTTCAGGGTGACTCCGGAGGACCCGTCATGACTCGTGATGTACGGGGCCGCTACCTGCAAGTGGGCATCGTCTCGTTCGGCAGGGGTTGCGCAAGAAAGAATATCCCGAAAGTGTACGTGCGCGTCGACGTATTCGCGCCCTGGCTGACGAAAGTGGTTGGCTCCTTCGACCAGCTCTACTCGATCAAAGTGTCCCTGCCGCTTCAACCTTACACCATATCGCCACCCATCATCCAATTTCTCTGAGAAGCTGCACTTCTTCCTTCTCCCTCAGCCTTCATGGGGAACTCATAAACGGAGAAGAATAAAATGCACACTGAAGCCAGCTGAGGTAGTAAGAGCGGTCATAGCCTTCTTAAGAGCAGCTAGACTAGATGTACGGCTATAACATTTTCACATTTTGACAGGACTGTATATACTCACCTCTCTAACTCACCATCGTCATCCATTACTCTTTTAGGGGCGAAGCTCCTAAGGGTGTGGGTCTGTCCCTCCTCTGTTGTTGCTGTTGTTGTTGTTGTTGTTGCTGTTGTTGTTGCTGTTGCTGTAGTAGTAGTAGCAGCAGCAGCAGCAGCAGCAGCAGCAGCAGCAGCAGCAGCAGCAGCAGCAGCAGCAGGCAGGCAGGCAGGCAGGCAGGCAGGCAGGCAGGCAGGCAGGCAGGCAGGCAGGCAGGCAGGCAGGCAGGCAGGCAGGCAGGCAGGCAGGCAGGCAGGCAGGCAGGCAGGCAGGCAGGCAGGCAGGCAGGCAGGCAGGCAGGCAGGCAGGCAGGCAGGCAGGCAGGCAGGCAGGCAGGCAGGCAGGCAGGCAGGCAGGCAGGCAGGCAGGCAGGCAGGCAGGCAGGCAGGCAGGCAGGCAGGCAGGCAGGCAGGCAGGCAGGCAGGCAGGCAGGCAGGCAGGCAGGCAGGCAGGCAGGCAGGCAGGCAGGCAGGCAGGCAGGCAGGCAGGCAGGCAGGCAGGCAGGCAGGCAGGCAGGCAGGCAGGCAGGCAGGCAGGCAGGCAGGCAGGCAGGCAGGCAGGCAGGCAGGCAGGCAGGCAGGCAGGCAGGCAGGGGCAGGCAGGCAGGCAGGCAGGCAGGCAGGCAGGCAGGCAGGCAGGCAGGCAGGCAGGCAGGCAGGCAGGCAGGCAGGCAGGCAGGCAGGCAGGCAGGCAGGCAGGCAGGCAGGCAGGCAGGCAGGCAGGCAGGCAGGCAGGCAGGCAGGCAGGCAGGCAGGCAGGCAGGCAGGCAGGCAGGCAGGCAGGCAGGCAGGCAGGCAGGCAGGCAGGCAGGCAGGCAGGCAGGCAGGCAGGCAGGCAGGCAGGCAGGCAGGCAGGCAGGCAGGCAGGCAGGCAGGCAGGCAGGCAGGCAGGCAGGCAGGCAGGCAGGCAGGCAGGCAGGTAGGTATCCACGTAGTGGAATGTACCCACTCCACGTTAAAAAGATTACGATGACGCAGTATAGTGGAATGTACCCACTACACGTGATAACGATGAAGTATAAGCGCGTTGCAGTATAGTGAAATGTACCCACTACACGTGATAACGATGACGATGACGCTGATGACCATGAAGTATAAGCGCGTTCCAAACCACACATTCTCTTTCTGCCATGGATGAAAACGATCGAGCTTCGCCCACTCATCATCATTCACTTCGTGGATATGGAGCGATGTTTTCTTTCCCTTTCCCTCCCTCGGTGTAGAGTAGCAGGCTAGATCATGCTTTCGCTCAGGCCGACCTCTCTGCCTTTCTGTGAATAAACCCATCGCTCTCTCTCGGCAAACCGACCCTTCCTGTGCTTGGACACAACTTGAGAAGTGCGGAAAAGCTCCACCCACACTGCCGAAGCGTGGCAGCCTATCACCTCCGTGACTAAAGCAGTAGACCCGCTTATGCAGTCGTCAATGTTTTCCTATGGCGCGCGGTCTCCTGCCGTCCAGCTCATGACATCAGCCAATACATCCCGCCCATTGGTGCAGACATGTTTGCGTCCGGCTTCGAGGAAAGAATGCCACGGACTTCTAAAGATGCATCTGACCAGTGAATGTTTGAGTGAACGTTCATATCTGCTTTCTGTATTGCGTTGAATCATCATCATTGACATCATGCAATACACGTATAGTGGGGCGCAACCTTTGAAGTGAGCCGCATACACACTGACGCCATGAGACGGACGACTTCCGTCGCGCCTCCAGAGCAGACACCGCTAAACTTGGTAAAACATCGGCGAGATTCACATGTGAGAACCTTCGAAGCAGCGTATGAGCACAGCCCCGAAAATAGAAAAAAAGATGAGACACCAGTTGCCTCATATACAGGTGCACCAACCCAAGACCACCTACAGTAACTGGCCTAAAAATATTGACACGCCTCATGTACTCATAGCTCGTTGTCCAAACAAAGGTAATAAATATTTCATGAAACTTCTGGAATGTAAACCCTGGAACAATGTAGTATTTGCAGTGTGTAGAAAGGCCCCCAGATTAAAACCCCACGTAAAAATATCGAGCAGCACTGGGCCAAACAAGGATTGGAAGGTTTTATGAAACTCTCCCAAAATTCAATTAGGTCCTGGCGTTTTTAGCATTGGTAAGTGATGAATGGAAAGTTTTGTAGCGTTAGCTACACTGGCCTAGCCAAACCCGTTTCACGCGCCTCATCAAGAGCCAGCGCTGCGCATGCGCGAGGATCAGTGATGTCACACAGCTGGCGCACCGGAGCCGGCATCTCCCGCGCACTCCGCCGCCGCCGGTCTGCGCATTCCAGAGGAGTGACGTCGTAGCCGTGGTAGACGCACTGGCGCCGGCACGCGCGCAGCTATTCGACTTCGCTGTGCAGTCGACACCTGACACTGCGCTGGAGCCGTTGCGCTTATGACTGGCGTTTGCCAGTGTGGTATAGCCATGGAGAAGGAGAGCGCAAATGCTGCTCAACGTGACTCATCGGGTCCCGAAGTAGTTACCTGGCAATTAGCGGTTGAGGGTAGGAAGAATGAACAGTATGCTGTGTTGGGGCCATAGAGACGGCAGCGTGTTACTTCATTGATCACCAAGCCGTCTTTGTGGCAATAGAGAAGCAACCTGACGTTGAGCAAAAATATACATGTGCCACATATTATTTCTTGTAGAGGGTGTGGCCCACTAAGAGCCTCACACTCTACGTCAGTTAAAGGAGTTATAAACTAAAGAAACTGCGGAGAATAGACTGCTGGGCAAGTTGGTATGTCCATTATCAGGGAAACTGCGTAAAAACTTGGACAACGGGAGACCTGAACAGCGCAAGCGCATACTAAAAGCGAAAACCACTTGTGCGTGAATAAACCTTACACACAACCTACATGTGCTCATGAATGCACCCAATCTCTGCATTGTGTAATACTACGGAGGGTTTGGCCACACAGCCATCTCCGGTCTTGAAAATAAAATAAGCTTCAACAAGCTAATCTGTCGTACGTTCTTTGTGCCACGAAAGAATTTTGGTTCCCCGGAAAACCGGGCGGCCATTACAATCACGGTAATGCGATTACAGGTTTGTTGAAGGCTGTCCTTTGGTCGATCACCGGTGGTCATTCAACCTTTGACTGAGACAGCGGCCAGTCTGCCCGATGTTATTGTCACTAAAAGAGAGAGAAACGATGTATACCACTCCGCCACCACAGTCTGATAGGCCGTCCCTATGTTTGACCTTACACTCAAACCACTTCTCTACTGTGCCACCCACCTTTCTTTCGACAGCTCCACAAATTCTGCTTAACTTATTTCTTGCGGGAAACACCACGTGAACACCTTACTTCCCGCCAACCTTCTTGATCAGGATCACTCGCAACATGAGCGGAACCTCTCAGCTCGTATTTCCAGTGGTGCAGAATCCTTTCACAAAGGTGAGCCAGAACGGCCATTGGAAAGTGTTCCTCCCGAAGCCGCTCCTAGCTGCTTAGTGAAGCTTTCTGCAAGAAGGTGTGGGAAAAGTTTTCTTTGACGCTGATATCAAACAAGAAACAGTAACCCCGCTTTTTACTAGCTTAGAGTTGCTAGATCGGAAATCCAAAACTGGCTTTGCAGAACGTGGTGAATAAAGCCAGCAAACATGTGTACTCGACTGCTCCCCATTTTTTTAAGTTTGTTTTATTAACTTTCTTTTGCGCGTGCGTTTTGTCATGTGAGCATTAGTTGGCCGCTAAAAGGGTCCTTGTTTATGGGCTGCTGAGATCGGCGAGCCTCCCATCACTGCGGGGCGACGGGGCAGGGCAAAGGAGGTACACCACTTTACTGCGCTCTGCTGTTTCGAATACAAGAGGGTGAGCATGGCTTTGAATTGCCCTAGACAACGCCAGTGCTGCTGGCACAAAAAGTGAAACGCCACACTTTGCGCCTCCATGCCCTGCAGGACGTTCGACACTAAGTTTCCCCGAATGCGTGGAACTGGAGCCTCGCAGCGCTGATTTATGTGCCTCTGGCTTACATTATGTTTACGATCGGGTTCTCGCCCGCCGACAAGACCCATGCTTTAGGACGAGAGGGAAGCCTGGCTTGCCATGCTTGCAATCGCCTTTAGACACCAAGGTTAGCTCGAGTAGCGAAACGAAGGACCGCACCCTCCGACGTCGTGGAACCATTTGTCGTTGTGTGTGTGTGTGTTTTTGTCAACGTGTATGTATGTGTCCTCAGACCTGTGGCAAAAAGAAGAGTGTGAAAAGCGCGATAAGGGTTAGAGGCAGACTGAGAATACCGAGCTGCGAGAAGATTCTGCGAAGTGTGAGCGATTTGAGCGGTTGTGCGTGTTAGCGGTGCGATTTGGGTGGTGTGGCGTTTGAGCGATGAGTCTTTGCGCTACGAATATTGTAACCAAGTTTTGATAATGAAATGTAAACTTCCCTTTCCACATTTTAATCGTACGTCTTGCGGTTATATGCATTAATTTCACGGCCATCTCTGCG
This sequence comes from Rhipicephalus appendiculatus, assembly GCA_030522465.1. Taxonomy (NCBI): domain Eukaryota; kingdom Metazoa; phylum Arthropoda; class Arachnida; order Ixodida; family Ixodidae; genus Rhipicephalus; species Rhipicephalus appendiculatus. The sequence continues at coordinate 23,273 of JALIZH010025344.1, forward strand.
GACGCTAACACATGTTAACCACCAAACCAAATAACCAGATCAAAAAACGGTATAGCACCTTCTTTCGGCACCTCAAAAGCGAAATTCAGTCCGCGCCCTTGATCCTTGAAAAGTTTTAGAACATCGACTCTAGCCCCAACCTAATGACGCGAATCTACAAGAACACGATAATCGTCAGCATACCTAAATGTTCTTACAGAAATATCATGTAGGTCTTGTTCATTTTCTCTGTGAACTCTGCTCAAATAGACTTCTCTTAAGACATACCGGGACAACACAGGAACAAACACATACACCAGACTTCTGCGTACAGGTGTCTTCACCCCAGTCAATTACAGTGGACCGTAAATAGAACCATGCACATAGGAAAGCGGCTTTTCGT
>JALIZH010025346.1:0-21461 GCA_030522465.1 Rhipicephalus appendiculatus
TAGCAGCGGTTCTATACCGTGACCACAACGGAAGACAAGGCTAGGTTCTAAGGAGTTTCGCTCCTAAAAACGAATATTAGTATGTGGCCAGTTAGTGAGTGAGGGAGTGTGCCTTATTCCAGGAACCCTCTGGCATGGACTGCCTGCCGGGCCTGGGCGACGAGTTGGCGCTGGTCGACCAGATCAGGCTTGAAGATCGCAGCCCTCACTGAGAAGGTTTGAATCTGCATCTATTGCTGCAGATTGTATGGCTGGGTTGCTTCCTTTGCATTGCAGTAGGTGAGCTACGGTGCATTTCGCATTACAGCTAGTGTGGGAAGATGTAGCTGTATGACGTTGGTTTTATGTGATACGATAGAAAACCGTGATTGAATGTATTGGGAAGGCATTGTAATTTGGAAACCATGGGTGGACGGAAGTCCGGCTCTACTAAGCTCTTCAGTTATATATGTCTGTGAGACTATATTTGACACAATCACTTTTTTGTCGTGTTTTCTGAACAGAACCTGTGGTTACCCGCTTTTGAAGGTATCCAAGGTATTCCTGAAGGATTGAAGGTTACTCTGTGTTAAATGTACGGCTACCCAGTACTGAAGGTATTAGTTGATGAAACTGCTTGACGGTTGGCAGTCCGTAGTCACAGTTAAAGAAGCAACGACAAAAAATGTTGAATGTGCGATAACTTCTGAGATATTTTCGCCTGTATATGAATATTTTGCATATTTTGTGCAAAATCGCAGTATGTGACATCGTCACCGTATGTTTATTCCCCCCGCCGTTTGCCCGAAATAAATGCTTTAAGTTTAGCTTTTTCTCTAAAGCCATTGCTGAATGGAACTTGTTACCCGATGACGTTGTAACCTCGCCTACCTTACACACTTTTTTGGACAGAATTAATGACTACCTAGAATCATGTCCACACTTAGCTATCTGATTTTTCTTGTGTGCGCTTTTTTTCTATGTGTGTGTTTCTTAAAATATTGTTCTGCCTTTTTCAACTATACCCAAGTCACTGCTATATATTTGTTAGTTAGTTAATTTGGTGTTTTATGGCGCAAAAGCAGCTGAGGCTATGCTGCGCCAGACACAAGGTGTTAAGAAGAAGGTAGTGAGATGATGAAGTTCTAAAGCTTATTTAAAAAACCACATTCTTTTAGAAAGTTTAGCACGTCAGGCAGGGGTACTAGAGAGTCATCTCCTAACAGTAGAGCAGGGTGTATGGGTATGTGTTGTTTGTATAGTATGCTGAAATATTTTTGTCTCTTTGTTTCAACGTCTGGGCATGTGATAATAATGTGTATAAGTGTGAGTGGTTCTTGGCATTTTTCACAGATTGGCTGTTCTTCTTTTGCGAGTAAAAAGTTGTGTGTCAGGTGTGTGTGTCCAATGCGAAGTCGGCATAATATAACTTCGATAAACCGTTGTTGGTGACGGTCAGTCTTCCATTCACCGAGTATGGGCTTCACCATGTGGAGCTTGTTATTCGTGCAGGTGTCCCACTGTTGTTGCCATTTTGCTAGTAGAGCCAGGCGAATTGTTCTCTGGATGTCTTTAAGGGGGAATTTTCACATTGGCTACTGTTTTTTGGGCTGCCAATGAAGCATACTTATCTGCTTTTTTCGTTTCCGGGTATCCCAACATGACTTGGGACCCAGCAGAAACGGATGGAAACTGCCTGGCTGTTTAAATATACCATGTTTAAAATGTCACCCACTAATGGCTCACATTCGGATTTTATATGTAGAGCTTTTAGTGTACTTAGTGAGTCGGTGTATATGATTGCTTTCTTGTATTTGCCAGCGATGATTTTCCGAACTGCTTCGCTCAAGGCATAAGCTTCAGCTGAAAAAATGGAAAAGCTACGAGGTACTCTCACAGGAACTGCACTTTCCGCTGTCGCGATCCCTATACCCACATGGTTTTCTGTTTTTGAGCCATCTGTGTAAAATTCTTCGTAATCCCTATATTCGTGCTGAAGTGTATAGAATTCTTGAATTATGTGTTCTGGTGGAGTGCTTTTTTTTGTTGAAACGGCTTAGTGAAAACTCACAAAGCTGTGACAGGTCGAACCATGGCGGCAGTCTTGGTGGTTTAATAGCGACGTGTAGTGCTCCTTCAGGGATGGCATAAATGTGGCAATGTTCCTCGAAGCGCAGGACAAGTGGTTTGATTAGGTTGGGTTTGTTTAGGTAGTGTAAGCGCGAGTTACACTGAGTGGCAATTTCGTAGCAGATGTGTTCAGGTGACGACCTTATCCTTAAAACATATGACAAGGTTAGTAATGCTCTTCGATGACACAGAGAAGGCTCGTTGCATTCTACGTATAGACTTTGCACAGGCGATGTTCTGTAAGCACCACTGGACAGACGTAGGCCGAGATTGTGCACAGGGTCAAGACGCCGAATGTAAGACTCCCGTGCCGAGCCGTAGACGACACAACCATAATCCAAGATACTACGCCCGATGGAACGATAGATGCGCAGCAGGCAGAGTCGATCGGAACCCCAGTGTTTATGAGATAACATCTTCAGAAGGTTGAGTGCTCTATTAGCCTTAACTTTTAGTGCGTTTATATGGGAAAGGAAGTTGAGTTTTTGGTCAAATGTAACTCCTAAGAATTTGTATTCTTGTTTTACCGGAATTTCCGTGTTGTTTAGTTTAAGAGCAGGGTCAGGGTACAATCCACGTTTTTGCGTGAAAAGAACTGCGGTAGTTTTTTGTGCCGAGAAACGAAAACCATTTTGGTCAGCCCATTTTGTAAGCTTATTGATTGTTATTTGCAGTTGCCTTTCACAGGATGATAGGCTGGAGGCCCGACAGGCGATCTGAAGATCGTCAACGTAGACGGAGTGCATGACTGTGGGAGGTATGACCTTGTTGATGGAGTTCATTTTGACTATGAAGAGTGTTGTACTCAAAATGCAACCTTGTGGCACGCCATTTTCTTGGACAAATACTCGAGAGAGTACTGTGCCGAGACGTACTTGAAATGTTCTATTAGAAAGGAAATCACATAAGCAGTTTAGCATTCTTCCACGAATCCCCATGTCTGCAAGGTCTCTAAGAATCCCGTATCGCCACGTCGTGTCATACGCCTTCTCTAAGTCGAAGAAAACCGCGAGACAGTACTGTTTGTGTAGAAATGCATCTCGTATTTCGTGTTCCAGTCTAACGAGATGGTCAGTGGTGGAACAGCCTTTTTTGTATCCACACTGGTGTGAGTCTATAAGCTGTGTTGATGTGAGAATGAAGGTGAGTCTAATGTTTATAATGCTCTCGTATGTTTTTGCCAGACAACTTGTTAATGCAATCGGCCTGTAGTTGCTCGGGGATGTTGGGGGTTTACCAGGTTTTAAGAGAGGTATGACTATCGCGTTTTTCCAATCTTCAGGTATTATGCCGGATTCCCATATTTTGTTGAAAAATTGGAGAAGAGCCTCCGCCGATGCTTGTGATAAGTGCGCCAACATTGTGTAGTGTACGCGGTCAGGCCCTGTTGCCGTTTTTTTACCGGCGGAAAGTACCCTGTGTAATTCGTGTAGTGTGAGAGGATGGTTGTAACATTCATTTGAGGCGGTAGAAGTGGGGAGTTTTTGTTTTTCAGCATTTTCTTTGTATTTAAGGAATGCATTGGTGTAATTCGCTGAGCATGATACATCGTAAAAGTGTTCGCCTAAAAGGTTGGCCTGGTCTTCTAGTGTTGTTTGTGTGTCTGGACTTGTAAGCAGTGGTATTGTGTACGATGAGTATTCTCCTCTGAACTTCCTCACCTGATCCCAGATATGTTTAGATGTGGCTGAACTATTAATGGATGATATGTATTTGTGCCAAGAACTCTTTTCTGCCTGCCTTCGGATATATCGTGCTTTAGCTTTCACCTGTTTAAAACTTATGAGGTTGCTATAGGTCGGGTACCTCCGTAAGGTTCCCCAGGCCTTGTTTTGTTGCTTTTTGGCTTCGGTGCACTCAGTTGTCCACCAGGGATTTAATTTCTTTCGTACAATCCCAGACGATTGCGGTATCGCCTTTTCCGCCGCTGAAATGATAGCGTCAGTGAACTTTTTTGTTGAGTTCCTGAACAGAATGTTCGGGTGAAAAAATATGTTCAAGGTTTGCGTGATGTGTAAAAAGCGGCCAGTTTGCGAGTTGCAATTTCCACCGGCGTGGCTTGGTGGCCAGTGTTTGATACGATGACATGAGTTTGATAATGGCGGGTTGGTGGTCGCTACCATATGAATTTTCCAGGACTTCCCATTTAAAATCGGCGAACAGACATGGTGAGCAGAGAGCGAGATCTAAACAACTAAAAGTGCGTGATGTTGGCGAAAAATATGTAAAAGCACCCGAGTTTAAAAGGCAGATATCGTTTGATAAAATGAAATCTTCAACGCTCTGCCCTCTTTGGTCAGTTTTGTCGCTACCCCAAAGGGTGGAATGCGCATTAAAATCCCCAACTAAAAGAAATGGTTTTGGTAACTGTTCCACTAGATTTTCTAGGTCTTTAGTGGTAAAAAGAGTGTGAGGTGGGATATATAGCGAGCAGATGGTGATGGTTTTGTATGATAGAATGGTGACGGCTATGGCCTCGAAAGATGTGTTTATTTGGACATCTCGCGTAGGAATGCTGCCCTGCACAACTATGGCTACTCCTCCCGAAAGACGGTTGCAATGTTCGCGGTCCTTTCGGGCAACTGTGAAGCCCTTTAGGAAATGGTCGTGTTTTGCACCAAGATTTGTCTCTTGGAGGCAAAAAGCTACCGGTGAGAACTTGTTGATGATCTCCTTTACGTCACCTAAGTTATGAATTAAGCCTCTACAGTTCCAATGCGCGATAAAAGCCATGATGAAATAAAATTAAGCAAATGTACTTCTGGGGATTGATCGGTTTAATTAAAAGATGATAGGTGACAATACTAAGAAATAGAAATAGAGAGGAATGCGATAACCATTACGGTTATCGCTTACTTATTGTGGTTACTGGGACCTTGTCCTGTTTGGCGCGCTCGAGGGAGCGCTTGTCCTTCGGTGTCGATGACACCGGGGTTTTGTGGTCGATCTCCATTGCCTTGTCAGAGGCGCTGGCAGATCGAGAGTGCGGCGCTGAGAAACGGATCTCAGGCCTTGGTACTCGATTGATTTTAGGGCCCAGGGAGACCGGAGTCTGCGGGCCCTTTGATGTGGATGGAGCAGCTGGCGCTGCTTCCTTTAAGGGGGCGGTTGGAGTCACCACGGGACCACTGCGTGTGGTTGCGGTGGACTCCTGAGGCCTTTGTGACGCTGCCCCCGACTGCGTCACATCGGCGTAACTTCTGCGGAAAAGGTACGACAGACGTTTTCGCGCTTCGCTGAATGATATTTTTTCTTTGACGGTCAGAGCGATCACTTCTTTTTCTTTTTTTCCAACATGGACATGACCGGGAATACGCTGGGTGTTCCCCGTCACAGTTAACACAGTGGGGTGAGGATGTGCAGTTTTCGGATTTGTGGTCGTTTGCGCTGCATTTTGCGCATGTTTCTTTGCCTCTGCATGAGTGCGAGGCGTGACCGAATCTTTGACATTTGAAACAGCGTCTGGGGTTGGGGATGTAGGGTCTGACATTGATTTTTAAGTACCCAGCCTCGAGAGAGGTGGGCATTTCACTTGTTCCAAAGGTTAGTATTACGTGTTTGGTGGGCACTTCCTGATCATTGCGGCGGATTACTATTCTTTGGACTTTTATTACATTTTGGTCTTGGAAACCTTCGAGGAGCTCTTCGTCAGTAAGGCCTAAGAAGTCTTCCTCGGAGATTACTCCCCTGCTGGTGTTTAGAGATCGATGGACTGAAATGGTGACAACTGTTTCTCCAATGCTGGTTATTTGGGATAGCTTAGGCACTTGGTCTTTTTCGGTTAGCTCCAGGAGGAGGTCACCGCTTGACATTTTGGATGCTTTGTATGTGGGTCCGATTTTTTCTTTTAGGCACTTGGCCACCAAAAATGGGGATAGTTTTCTTAGAGGTGTGCTTTCACTATGGATAATGTGGTACTTCGGGAAAGTAACTTTAGTTTCTATCGAGAAATGAAAACTTGCTTCGGTGCGGCCTCTCTTACGAGACCGATCAAGGACGGCGGATGCTTGTGAAGCCATAAAAATATGAATGCGTTCGGTAACAGCGGCGACCACCCACCACGGAGCCCAACAAGGGGACGCGGCTGGACTTGTTAAACAAGCCCTCCCGACGTCAGCCGTACGCTGTCACTATAACCCAATGTAATTATCCAAGGTGGGATACCTACACAAGGTTAACCCTTGCCGCCATGAAAATTGGAAGTAAACAGAAGTGAGGAGAGGACAGGAAAGATAAAAAGTGTGAGAGAAAGACGAAGATGTGGGAGGAGAGAGATAGGAAGAGGCGACTGCCGATTTCCCCTGGGTGGGTCAGCCCAGGGGTGCCGTCTACGTGAAGCCGGGGCCAAAGGGGTGTGTTGCCTCTGCCGGGGGGGCCTTAAAGGTCCAATCACCCGGCGTCGGCTCAACCCCCCAGGATCCCCTTTTCCCCGGACACGGCTCAGCCACGCACGGCTAGGCGTGGGAGGGAGTCGAAACCCCCCCGTTAGCTCGGGTCCGTGGTGTCGCCACACACCAAACGCCTGCTCGCGCAGACGCCCCTGCGGGGTATATATTTGTTGTACTCTATTGTTAATGCATTAGTGTTATGTTAATATGTTACTGATAATCAAAAGCGTGACATACCCTATTGTACTATGTTTTCCCAAAAAAGGTTTTTTTTTTCTGTTCGTACATTGAGTTCATGATTACAGTGTACCTTCCACTCCTCTAGTCGTCCTACAATGGGGTGACAGTATTAATGAAAGAATGAATGAATGAAATTGTTCAAAATAAAACGGCTAATGTAGCCTAGAACATATATAAAATCAATACCAAACTGTGTGCCGTTAGGGTTCACGCGAAGTGGAGCACCTCGTGACATCGACATTAACTAAAAGCAACGTGAGAATGAGTAGGCAGCCTTAGTTAAGCGGTCGCCCTGCAAGGCTCGAGGACGCGGGTTCGATTCCCAGCCACGGTGGCCGCACGTCGACGAGGGAGAAATGCAAAGTACTCCCGTGAGATACAGGTGCCTCTTAGTAACCCCATTTGGTCAAAATTAACCCAGAGTTAGGCTTGCCTCATAATAATATCGTTGTTTCGGCATGTGAATCCACATGCGCAACATTTTTCCATTATGTGTTTTAACACGCCCAAGTAGCAAAAATTACAAAAGAAAAAGAACTTTGATTCTCAGCTTCTCATGCGGGGGAGCTTGGCATCAGGTTTTTTGGTTTCTTTGACCGTGGATTAACAGTTGCTCACGCCGAGCCATTGCGGAACGCTCAAAATGGCGGGTCATCTCACGAACACCGCTACGTATCCCAGCTATTTTTTTTTATCTGCCATTGCACGCCCTCTCAGTAAACAGGGATGGCAAAGCCAGATTTCAGTGTTTATTTAGCTCTCCTAAGGGCAACTCGAGATGTCACGCTGGGTGTTTGCGTACATGCAATGTCCTGCATTAGGCCGTGAGCAAACAGCGCTAGTGACGGGACAGTGATGGAACGACAAGCACGCGCTGAACTAACAACCGTTTGTTGAACTGTTTGTTACCCTCCTAATCACGTACCAGCCAGCCCAGATAGGTGCACCGCTGGGTGTTCTGCATCTGTCAGTCATAATGCATGGCAAGGTACGTGGAACGCACATCGCTATATCAGCCGTCTTTGGGTGCCATGAGCATCGCGTGAATACGCAAAACGCCTGCCGACCGTTATAAAATGTTCGCACCTGCATTTTGTACACTTGAATATGGGGACTTGGAAGCACAGGCATAGCTGCGTTTATACGTTTGCGCACTCCCACACGTGCGAAACGGCAAGAAGGGCCAGGTCGGCTGCAGAAAGCATAAATGGGCGCAAGGATAGGTACGCTCATTTGCATACCTCAATATGGACACGCCCTCATCGACCACGTTCGTTCTTACAGTCGCAAACAACGTGCCTCGATAATCGAGTTCTATCATGCATAGCTTGCGTATGAACTCTTGTGAGCTGTTCTGACAAAACATACGAGAGTCTATACGACAGTGCTGCCACATAACACAGCCCCTTTACGTTCGTACAGAGAAGTTTTACATCGAACTTTTGCTCACGCCTCATGGCAACCCTTCTTGTTTTCCCAACCGCGAACGAAAACAATCGCTGAACTTGCGGACGAAAGGTGCCTTAAGTGGACATTAAGCGAACCATCTCCCGGCGCCCAAGTAGTTGTCTGACGGTGATCTTTACAAAAACGTAAGCCTCTGCTCGATGAATCCATGTACGTTACAGAGATCTCGTTAAGAAGGCCGATACTACGAGTGCTGCGAATAGGCTGGTCATGGCAATTATCCTGACGGCGGTAGTCTTTCACGAATTTATGCAGCAGTTGAACGTAATCTGTAGTTCTTGTTTTTCAATGCAAAGCATCTTGTTAGCGAACTGAAAGCACTTTGGCTGTTTCTATCTATCTATCTATCTATCTATCTATCTATCTATCTATCTATCTATCTATCTATCTATCTATCTATCTATCTATCTATCTATCTATCTATCTATCTATCTATCTATCTATCTATCTATCTATCTATCTATCTATCTATCTATCTATCTATCTATCTATCTATCTATCTATCTATCTATCTATCTATCTATCTATCTATCTATCTATCTATCTATCTATCTATCTATCTATCTATCTATCTATCTATCTATCTATCTATCTATCTATCTATCTATCTATCTATCTATCTATCTATCTATCTATCTATCTATCTATCTATCTATCTATCTATCTATCTATCTATCTATCTATCTATCTATCTATCTATCTATCTATCTATCTATCTATCTATCTATCTATCTATCTATCTATCTATCTATCTATCTATCTATCTATCTATCTATCTATCTATCTATCTATCTATCTATCTATCTATCTATGCAGTGGTAAAGAGCAGTAGTGCTGTAGGGAGCCATACCGGCGCATGTGTCTCGATGACCCCGAACATTTGTTTTCTCCATGCAGGATTCAAAGGCTAGTAGGTCGGTTTCTTGGCCGCCCCGCTACGAGAAAAACAAATACAGAGACGTTTCGCTCAGTCGACTCGGGTGACGCTCAACAAAACCGTTGCCGTCGCAGCTGCCAGAGGACTTCAAAGGCGTGTCTCTACTAACCCGTACCTTTCGCCCGCTTCATATCGAGTGGTGGCGGCCGACTGATCGACCACGCATCCGTGCATGTGGTGTCGCCTTACTGCGACAGGGATATTGCTCTGTGTGTGATCGTCTGTATAGAAGCTGCGACATTTCTTTTCTGCCAACAAGGCGGGGATTCCCGAGCAGGGGCCAACGTAGCAACCTTCAACGATTGTAGCACACCCTCCAAGGGTCTTATAGGAAAGCTTAGCTCCCGTTGTTTTTTTTTTTTTGTTTTTTTTGTAACTTACAAAGGTAAGTACATCCACCCAAGCTCAAATCAGTCGCAGAGCGGCTGATATACCCTCGGATACCGTGTATGGAAATTCGGTGGCTTCTTTACAATGGCAGGAAGTACGGCATTGTGGGGCCATTGGTGATCATGTTAATTAATACTCATACTATGCTTCGTTGACTAATTCAGGATGACGAAGCCAACCTGCTCAACCTAAAGATGTTCAAATAGAAATGCACAAAAGTATAGCCCTGATTCCCTTGGCGCCGCCCGCGTTCTGGGATCTAAAAGTCGCTTAACTTTCCTTCGGCGTGGCGCATATCATAAGGTGGTCTCCATGAAATGGGAATGAAAACAACATAAATAGTATCACATTAGCAGGAAGCCAGTATTTTGTCTTGTCCGAGTAAGGCATCCGCGTCAGCATTTGTTTCGGGGTGTTATGTTTTCTTTCTATTTATTTACGTTCCGCCGAGTTGCCTTTCATAATCGTTAAACCATTCTCGTGTCTCCAAAGCGTAACAACAGTAACAACGGAAAGGAACTTATGAGTTTTCCACGTGCCGTACCTTGGAGCAGTGCGCACAAAGATTACAGGGGGAGGGGGTGAGTCAGGACATCTAGGCATCTCCATCGGGATCCACGCATGACTACCTATAGTGTTTAGGCTGTAGGGGAAATCGCAATATTGAGGGAATACGAATAGCTCAACGCAGAAATCCATTCCTGTGTCTGCACCGAAGTAGGTCGCACGAGTCGTGGCAGGAACGGACGGATTTCGCTTGTGTACATGTGCCCACGCCGTCTAAGACACTGCCAGGCCACGACGCGACGCAGCTTTGGCAATAACAGCTGTGCCATCATTGTGGAAGGAAACACCGAATTGCTCTCCTACTCCGGCAAGTAAAGACAGGAGGGATAAAGAATCATCAACCCGCTTCGTGAAATATTACTGGCTGCGTATACAGTTCGCCTTGTCCTGGCAAATGGGTTCCACGCGCATGCTTTTCCCTCCCCCCGCACCTGAGCCCATTTCCCTTGACCGCGTTTTCCTGTTCCTCATGTTGATGGTATGCGAAATGCGTCTTCGAGAGCCTGCGAATCGCTAGGGATGGTTTCATGTCCTTGCTATTCCAGCGATGTGAAAGAATAGCAATGTTCTTTTTTTAAATGCGAAGCATTTCTTAGCGAACTTCGGCGACTTTCAGCGTATCTATCTATCTATCTATCTATCTATCTATCTATCTATCTATCTATCTATCTATCTATCTATCTATCTATCTATCTATCTATCTATCTATCTATCTATCTGTCTGTCTGTCTGTCTGTCTGTCTGTCTGTCTGTCTGTCTGTCTGTCTAGCCGCCTACGAACTTTGTGCTCTTCTGGGCCTAATCGTTAAAGGGATTTATACCAAAATTGGTTTGGCATAGCATCACTGTATGACGAACATGAATGACGGGTCATATCATGAAAATTATGAATAACTTTTCATGAAATGTATGATTTACACTCCATGGCCGCAGTCCTCCTGCGGCCATTTTCGTTACTCGATATATCCGAAATTGGGTACGATGAGACATTTCTGCATGACAAATATAAATGACAGGTGGTAATATGGGAATCATGATATGTCATGTCAACATGACTTGCATGCCATGCTCATGGCACGCTCATGGCCGTTTCGCTAGCTTGATATACACCAAATTTGGTATTGCGTGACGTGACTGTATGACGAACATAAATGACAAGTGCTAAATGGAAATCATGACATGTCCTGAGTGACATGACTTGCACGCCACGCTCATGGCACGCTCGCTGCCGTTTCGCTAGCTTGATATACTCCAAAATTGGTATTGCGGGACGTGACTGTATGACCATAGGTCGGCAAAACTTATGGAGCTCACTCATACTCACTCACGAAGTATATTTCGCGCTTAGGGTTCACTCGGACTCAGACTCACCAAAATTTTCCTGAGCCGGACTCACTCGGACTCACACTCACGAAAATTTTCTTCAACCGAATTCACTCGGACTCAAACTCACCGAAACATTACTGACCCGGACTCACTCACACTCAGACTCACGGCTTGATCTGAGTCTGAATGAGTCTGAGTGAGTCGACTCATGAGTCCGTTGGCCAAGAATTACCTTTTTCAACCATGGTGTCAATACTCTTTAACACCAATATCTCACGTAATCGGTGCTCTTCATGGCACCTTTTGATATAGTACATTTCAATACAAGTTATGAATGCTCGCAAACCAGTAAGGTGATTTTTCTCAAAAAATATGACAGCATGAGATATATTCGTCAAGAACTTCCCCGGAAAAGTTGGCGGGGGAGGTCAAGGCACCCCCATACATAATTCGCGCCTCTGGTAAATAAATATTCAAATATTGTACGAATGGCACTGCTTTGATATAGGTGTGAGCAGACGTGAGTATAAACGTGAATCCAGGCGAGGCTGATAGTAATGTTGAAGATTACTAGATAGGATAATAGGTCTGCAAAAAAAAAAAGTGGAACTCACTCAGACTCACTCAAGAAATATACCTTGCGCTTTGGGCTCACTCGGACTCACACTCACCAAAATTTGCCTGAGCCGAACTCTCTAACAAAAATTTTCTTCAACCGAAATCACTCGGACTCAGACTCACCACAATATTACTCACCCTAGCTCACTCAGACTCGAACTCACGGCTCGATCTGAGTCTGAGTGAGTCTGAGTGAGTCGACTCATGAGTGAGTTCGCCGACCTATGTGTATGACGAACATAAATGACAGGTCCTAACATGTAAATCATGATATGCGTATTACGTACAGCATGATTTGATCCTTGCTGGCTGCTCCGCATCACATCGATTCTCGCAGTGCGTGGGATCTGCCGTTTTTTTCCCCATAAATGTTGAGGTGTGGCGCACGCTGTACTCCTGTGCTTCTGAGCTTTCAGTGGTAGGTAATTCAAGCGCTTTCCTACTACAGGAAGGCCCACGTTCCTTAGACGTGGCGTCCCTAAGTAACTCCGGCAAAACTCGCCGAGTGGCCACCAGATGTCGCTGTCGGCCCCCCGCCGTACAGTAGAGTTACTGTATATGCTACCTTTAAAGGTAGCATATACATTAAAGGAGTCACATAGAGTAACTAAGTAAAGGAGCCATATAAAGTAAAGAAGCCATATGCCTAAAGCAGACATATACAGTAACTCTACCGGAAAGCGGATACCTGCGGCTCCACACTCCTAATCCAACTCACTCGGCAACCCTCCGGACTTCGTACTGCGGACACAGAACAGCTGCTCGTAGTCAGTGAAAGAGTTCTGTGCAGCGCTGCGTGGGTTTCACACCGCTGTGTTTCGAGTCCGTTTTTACTCAAGCACGCGTGCATTGCCTTGATTTTCTTGATGCAGGCAACTGCTTCGAGCCGTTCGAACAATATTTCCCGACGCAGCTAGTGCCCGTTAGCAACTCCTAATGAGAGACGCTCGAGCTGTTACTGTATTCGTGCGGCCCTTCATCGAGCATCGTTGTGGGCTTTCTTCTGACTAATCAAGGAAACAGGAATTTCAGAAAGCGGGAAGTACATGTCTCTGTAATCAGGTAGCATTTGTGGTGGCACTGTGCACATAATTAAGGCTTCGTGCCGGATTTCTCTTCTGTCAGTCGATTTCCGGTTTCGCTGCCTCTGCTTGTCAACGTCGACTTGCAATTACGCGACTTCTTTTTATATTTCTAATATACGAACTCCCAAACAGACCAAACTAATTGATTATTGTTCAAGCACAACCGTTTCAGAGGGTGGACCGACTGCGATGCTGATTGGCGTATAATATCATTGGCCTATAATTGTGACAACTCTCAGGGTTCCGCATAATTTCGACATAATTATCGTAAATTCGTATTGTGCAATAATCATATGTTCTACAAAGAAAGAAAACAGCTTGTATGTGGTGTAATCGTCGGTTCTATGCAGAGAGCGCTTCTGTCCTGACCGCAGCACATTTTCTGTGTCAGTCAGCACATCTGCTTTGATTTCAGTTTAATTAAATCGAAGCATTTCTTATTGAACCCAAGGCATTTTGAGCGTTTCTATCCACATATTTATGTATCTAACCGCCTACGTCTGCGTGTTCTCCCAAAATCGCTACGAGACCAAAATTGGCTATGGGAGGGTAAGAAGGTTTACCGAATACGACTGTTTAGTTCTGACGTGAATAACATGGAAAATCCGTGTCGCCCACGTCGTCAAACCCTCTCCTCCAGAGACGTCTGGCACATACCCGTATACCACGGGCCGCGGTATGCGGGTATGCGTAACAGGCGATTGACAGGTTATATCTGCCCAGGAACGGTGAGAACCGTCATTGCTAATTTGAAAAGCCGATGTCGGCAGCGTGGACCCGACGAAGGCGAAGGATAAAAAGCCAGGATACCAGTAGGAAATCGAATCCCAAGCCTTCCCTGTGTGGTAGTCCGGTATTCTACCACTGAGCCACGCCAGGCCTTGGAAACTGCCTTGTAAGAAGACCCTATGCAGGCGTAATGTCGGTGCACGTGAATTGTAGTTGCCGTACTGGCTATCTAGTATTATAACAAAGCAATAAACAATAATTATGGACTTCTATGATGCAGGTCGTCATTTCGGGTTAACGACAATTGTAGTTAGTGTTGGCTTTGCTTCTATAGTAGTCTAACAAACGTTCCATCCAATTTCTCTGATTCAGCGAGCTATGTTGAAGCGTTGCTTGGACCCCGGAGGAAAACGCCAAGAAAACTTAGGCATGAAATTCACATCATCGCACCTGTAATGTACACTTAGTTTCGATGATACTGGCGTCCTTTGCTCTCACGTGAGTGCTGACGTTACGTCATGCAGTAAGTTACCTTTAAAGCGCCAGTGCCGTCGACGTTCCTGGTAAGCCCACGATTTGCACACAATTAACACACTTACAAAAACAAGTCTATCCATCCCGTAACATTTAACTCAAAGGCCAAAAAAATCAGTATAGACAATTACTCGCCGACTGCTTGAAGCCGATTCCCTAAGCGAAAGCTCAAGAAGGGCACGGCCGCAGGGTAGTAGTACATGGCGAGCATTGTCGCAAGAAAAAGAAAATAAAGCAGACCAGATAACTTTGGGAAGAGTTATAAATACGCCCCAGTCAGCGGGGAACAAAGTTAGGGCGTTATTTTTTGATTCGCTGTCATGGAAACGTCATCAATGGTGAGGCTACATTGACAGACTGTGCCCTTCTCTCTCTGTATATATTCGCTCTCCTTGATCAACAAACGATATAACCACTTTTGATATTGTGAGCACAATATTCACTGTGGTTGTCCTTCATCCTCTTCATCTGTATATAATCATCATCACTGAGATCTTCTTTTTCGTTCGAAGATTATTAGTCGGCGGCTCTGCTCAATAAACGGCGTCGAGCCCACGATATCGCTGCCGTCTTGCAGAGTGGTGGAGGCTGCTGTCGATCCTCAAGTCCTCTCTGACGTCCAGTTCCCCTGGAGCTTCGTTCGGGTCGCCGTTTGCTACGCCTGTCTGCTGCCATGGCCCAAGAAACGCTGCCCGGACCGTCCAATAACCCCGCCCAACCACCCACCCCCCGCATGGCCCTGGACCGTCACCGCCCGGCAGCGGGACCCACCTTATCTTCACCGGTCTCTCACGCGACGACGTCGAAGTATGGCTCAAGGAGTATGACATGGCGAGTGTGTACAACCAATGGGACGCACCTCAAAAACTTCGTCACGTCGCATTCTATCTCTCAGACGTCGCAAAAACGTGGTATTTTAACCACGAGGGCAGCTTCGCTGAGTGGTCCGTCTTTGCTCAACAAATCCGCAGGATCTTCGGTACACCAAACATCCACTCATAAGTCTCGAAGAAGAAGCTCGACGGACGCGTACAACACCCTGGCGAGACGTACACCTCGTACATTGAAGACGTCCTCTCCATTTGCCGCCGCGTGAACACGGCTATGACCGAAGCTGACCGCGCTCGACATATCCTCAAAGGGATAGGCCAAGTCGCGTTCAATGCTCTGGCCGTCAAAAACCCCAGCACCGTCGAGGACATCATCACGACCTGCCAACATCTCGACGAACTACAGGCCATCCGACTGCAGCCAGACGCCTGTAACGTCCGGCCTTCCTCAGATGCGGATTTGCGGACCTTGATTCGCACTCTCATTCGCGAAGAGCTCCAAGCGCAAGGACTGTCATGTCCGCCTGCCCCTCAGCCTCGCTCCTCGTCTAGTAGTCTACGCGACATCATCAAAGAGGAGCTGTCTTCCATGGCTTGTGCTCTCCCGTCTGACACTCCGCCACCACCAACTCCGCCCGCGACGTATGCGCAAATCGCTGCCATGCAACCATCCTTGGTCCAGTCTGTGCATCCTGTTCCTGCTCAGACCAACATAGCGGCATTTGCACCACGTTCGCCTGTTCCACCATCTCCGGCATTCTACGCCCCCCTGGCGCTCGTCTTGCCCAATATGTTATTATTGCGGCATTCGAGGCCACATCTCACGATATTGTCGTAAACGCCAGCAGGACGAACGCCGCGGCTATGACGCTTACGAAAGAGATTGGACGTCCTCTCCTAGCCAGTACCAGCGCCGCCCTTCAACACGTTCCTTCTCCCCGTCATCTCCACCCGACGCACCTCGAACCTCCCGCCCAGGACGCCCCCCGCTCCCCTTCTCCTCTGGGCCGCTAAACATCGCCTCTACGACCGGTCGCCCCTGTCCCTGAGTACATCTCGGAAAACTAGCTGGTGCAGTTTTTGGAGGGAAAGCTGAATCGCTCGGACAAACATCAACGCCTCCAGAAGGGCCCGGCCAATTTGTTATTAGTGTATGCGGAAGGGGTGCCTATTCAAGCATTGGTGGACACGGGGGCCGCTATTTCTGTTACTCATGCGAATCTGTGTTATCGTCTACGTAAGGTTACTACACCTTATAATGGCACTCCCTTACGTAGTGCAAATGACTTCACGATACAGCCATCAGCACAGTGTACCGTTCGAGTTACCATTGATGGGATCCGGCACCATATCCAGTTCGCCGTGTTGACTTCCTGCGCTTATATGCTCATTTTGGGATGGGACTTTCTTTCTGATGCTGCCGCCTTCCATATCTTGTCGACAACGCCTCGTACATATCCAAGAGACTGATGCTACCGATGCGGAATATTCATCACGCCACCGCCTTCGAACCATCAAAGATTCCGTAGTCCCACCTGGCCACGAGCAAGTACTTACGGTTGCTTCAGACTTCGTTGACCACGGTGATGTTCTAGTCGCTCCATCAGCCCGTTGTATATCGAAAGGCATTGCACTGGCAACGAGTCTTGTTCGTTTCACCAACGGTACCGCCTTCCTCGCTGTACGCAACGTCACGAATGAACCGATTCTGCTCCCTAAAGGCGCTGTTGTTGTTTGCGGCGTGGACACGCAACCTGTCTCTGTGGTGGCGGCGAATACTGGTGCGACGCAACCACGCTCACCTACGGGTGCTGCTACTGCTACGGCTCTCGCCAATGCTATCAGCAAGGACCTGACTCCGCCACAAGCAGAAGAACTGCTCGCGTTGTTGACGAGGCATCAATCTTCCTTCGACGTTTATTCTCCTATTCTAGGACAGACTTCGGCGGCAGCTCATCGTATACACACCGATGCAACTTCTATTGTCCGCCGCCGACCGTACCGGGTATCTTCCACCGAACGTGATATCATTGACAAGCACGGTTGCCGACATGCTCAAGCAAAACATCATCCGCCCCTCCGCAAGCCCTTGGTCGTCACCTGTGGTTCTTGTGCGCAAGAAAGACGGCTCGGTGCGATTTTGCGTCGACTACCGTGCGTTGAACAAGATAACCAGGAAAGACGTATACGCCTTGCCTCGCATTGATGATGCTTTAGATTCATTGCAAGGAGCGGAATATTTTTCCAGCCTTGACCTGCGCTCGGGTTACTGGCAAATTCCCATGCACGAGGATGACAAGGAAAAAACTGCCTTTGCCACACCCGACGGACTTTACGAATTTAACGTCATGCATTTCGGCCTCTGCAACGCGCCAGCAACTTTTGAGCGAATGATGGACACTGTACTTCGGGGCCTTAAGTGGAAGACATGCTTGTGTTACCTTGACGACATAGTGATATTTTCTTCAACGTTCGAACAACACTTGCAACGCCTACACGAAGTTCTGACGTGTCTTGCAGCTGCTGGTCTCCAGCTGAATACCAAAAAGTGCCATTTTGCAAGCAAAACTATTAAGGTGCTAGGACATCTCGTAAGCAAAGACGGCATTCGGCCTGACCCCGACAAGATCGCCGCCGTTCTTCGCTTCCCGACGCCTCACCGCTCCAAAGAGCTCCGCAGCTTTCTTGGTCTCGCCTCTTATTTCCGGCGCTTTATACGTGACTTCGCCACTATTGCCGCACCGCTTCACCAGCTACTATCTTCTGGAACATCATACTTATGGTCCGACGAGTGCCAAACGGCTTTTGACACCTTGAAACGTGCTCTGACGTCTGAGCCAGTGCTGTGTCATTTCGATGAAGCGGCACCCACTCTCCTCCATACTGATGCCAGCGGTCATGGAATCGGCGCTGTTCTTCTGCAACGGCACGATTGTTCTGGTGAACGCGTGATCGCATATGCCAGTCGGACCCTAACACCAGCCGAGAAAAACTACACCATCACCGAGCAGGAGTGCCTCGCCATCGTCTGGGCCGTCCAGAAGTTTAGACCATATCTCCATGGCCGCCACTTTACCGTCGTGACTGACCATCACGCCTTGTGCTGGTTGTCGACGTTAAAGAATTTGTCTGGACGTCTTGGTCGCTGGATACTCCGTCTTCAAGAGTACGACTTCGACGTCACGTACAAATCCGGCAAGAAACACAACGATGCAGATGCCCTTAGCCGTTGTACGTTACCGCCGTCGACAAAACATACCCGGCTTGTCGCCATCCGTGCGCGACCCCGTCAACGTGTCTTCGGCAGTTCTTACACTCGCCGCTCTCAATGCGCGTCCTTCTTTCCGCAACGAGACGTTCGCGTCTCACCAACGCAGCGACGCATACTGCCACTCGATTATGCAACGCCTTCGCGGCTCATCTCGTCCTCCTAATGCCCGCGCCCGTCGCCAGTTGCAGAACTTTAAGATGGATAATTCTGTCCTATACCGCTATGTCTTCCATCCTGAAGGACAGCGTTGGGTTCCCGTCGCTCCTCGTTCACTGAGAGAACAGATATTAGAAGCATTTCACGACGACCCCAAGGCTGGTCATCTCGGCTTTCATAAAACGTATGAGCGCATCCGCAGTCGCTTTACCTGGCCTGGGCTCTCCACCTGCGTGGCACAGTACGTTGCTTCATGCTCGCTCTGCCAGCGCCGCAAACAACCCACGTCATCTCCAGCTGGACTCCTACAACCTCTTCCATGTCCTGACGCTCCATTTGACGTCATTGGGATCGACCTCTACGGGCCACTGCCAATATCAGCCAGCGGAAAGCGATGGATCGTCACTGCAGTGGACCACTTGACAAGGTACGCCGAAACCGCTGCACTACCTTCAGGATCAGCGGGGGACATTGCTACTTTCTTCTTGGAAGCCATATTTTTGCGACATGGCGCGCCGCGCGTCCTTTTGAGTGACCGCGGCAAGGCGTTTCTGTCGAAACTACTAGACGACGTTCTCCACGCATGTAACACCATCCACAAGACTACTTCCAGCTACCATCCCCAAACTAATGGCCTCACAGAGCGCTTTCATCGAACTCTGTCCGATATGATATCCATGTATATCAATGCCGACCATACCAACTGGGATACCATACTACCATTCGTCACCTTTGCGTACAATACTGCTACGCAGCGTACCACGGGCTATTCACCCTTCTTCCTTGTCTATGTACGTCAACCGACGTCTGCCCTCGACGTATCTTTTTTTGATGTCCCAGTGGACTCGTCGACGTCGTCGAGTGCCAGCTTGATATCACGCCTTGCCGCTTGTCGTCACCGTGCCCGCCTGAATACCGAAGCAAGTCAACAGGATCGGAAGACTCGCTACGATGAATTTCACTGCGTCGTTGAGTTTAGTCCTGGGGACGAAGTGCTGCTGTGGACCCCGACGCGAGTTCCCGGCCTGTCTGAGAAATTTCAGTCACGTTTTACCGGCCCCTACGCTATTGTCGAGAAAACTTCTCCAGTGAACTATCGCGTAACCCCCACTGTCATGCCTTCCGACAACCGTTGCCGCGGCACAGAGGTTGTCCACGTCTCCCGCTTAAAACCCTTCATAAGACGTACACCTTCGCCATAAGCAGCGGCCAGGTTGGCCGCTTTCGCGCGAGGGGGAAATTAGTGTGAGCACAATATTCACTGTGGTTGTCCTTCATCCTCTTCATCTGTATATAATCATCATCACTGAGATCTTCTTTTTCGTTCGAAGATTATTAGTCGGCGGCTCTGCTCAATAAACGGCGTCGAGCCCACGATATCGCTGCCGTCTTGCAATATTTATTAGACGTACAGACCTTGCCATCGGAGCGAGGGAACTCTCCATACTAGAATGTTGCACGAACTGACGCCGCTGCCCCTGCAGTGCATTAGAAGATGATGGGGGAGGGTGGGTAGGGGGGTGCAGGTGGAGTTAGCTC
The DNA here is from genome assembly GCA_030522465.1 of Rhipicephalus appendiculatus. Classification (NCBI taxonomy): domain Eukaryota; kingdom Metazoa; phylum Arthropoda; class Arachnida; order Ixodida; family Ixodidae; genus Rhipicephalus; species Rhipicephalus appendiculatus. The sequence continues at coordinate 20,187 of JALIZH010025346.1, forward strand.
TATATTTATATCAGAGAGAAACATGACAGAACCCAGAAAGCCATTCCTGAACAGGTGCACGAATAGAAGAAGCAGTTTTCTGGTGGTAATAGTTTTCTTAATCACGATAGGCAACCGTTAAAAATGTGGAAAACAAGAAACGTAACCGCAGTCACGAACCGTAGATTTTTATGAAGATTTGCATATATCTGACATGTTACTAAATGTACATCAATTTAAAACAGCTTAGGGAAGAAAACCTAGGAAGGAATAGCTCCTGGCGAGTGCAACTTATAACAAAAAGGAAAAAAAACCTAATGTAATATTTTCCATTCTCCGTGTGGGTAGGTCATAATCTGGTGGAATATTTTACAGAAAAAAAATAGTTCATTGGAGTTCACCAAGAACCTGGCGGCGATATACTATAATCTATTTACACAGTATTAAATTCAATAAAAGTAAAGTAAACTCAAGCTTTGCTAACTTCGTTAAACGCTCTTAACTAGGCAATAAGCATGCAAATGTTCTGACTCCTTTCACGGAAGAACATCCACTCATTGACCCTAAATATGCATCTGTTACGTTACGTTGTACAAATAAGAAAACATTACTTTGTTTGCTCACTACAGTTAATATAACAACCGTTCGGGTTTTACGTTCCAAAACCGCGTTAGGATTATGAGAGACGCAGTAGTACAGGGCTCTGGACATTGTACCGCCTTGGTTTCCTTAACGTGCACCTGCATCTAAGCACACGCGCCTCTAGCATTTCGCCTCCCTAAATATGCACTTACAAAAGTCAAACGCATTTGTTCTTCATTAGTTCATAAATATCTGTAATAAAACAACACTTCAATCCTAGATAATGGCATTAAAACAATATTGCAATGTTCATGAATTTCGTTCGCCGCTCGCATTGCGCATGCCAGGCTGGAGAAATGGCGTGTTGCATGGTTTGGACGCTTGTTTTTCTTTGAGAAAGTTATTCCCTCTCAGCACACACATCACGCTGTAGACTTAAAACCCGTATGGAACATTGAAAAGCACTTGTCAGCTTCAAAATTACAAAAGTTGTAAAGCAGAAAACCAACAAAGGCTCCGAAAAGAAGAGCAAGGGAATAGACATAAGAGGGTCTGAAAGAGCAGAAAGGAGCGGTTAAAAGTTCGAGCATGGCTTAAGTATGTATGCACTAAATATTTTCTTTTAGTATACTGCAACTTCTTGTTCTTTTTTCTTTTGCTGAGTAAACCTTGATAGCCTGTACAGCGCTTTCATAAAACGGGAGCGGTGCTCCG
>JALIZH010025349.1:0-12137 GCA_030522465.1 Rhipicephalus appendiculatus
TCTTCTTTTTTTTTTGCTTTTCTTTTTCATTGTCTCATAAGTGTGGTGATATTCCACTGCCCCACATACTATCTCTATGTTACGTTTGATTTTACTTTGCTTTGTCACATTTCCAATATACACTGCCACTCCGCTATCTATGCTGTCACCATGCAAAAAATACTGCGCGTGTCTGAATATCTGTCTGTTAACAGTGAATGCCTCTATGTAGAAATCTGTTAGCAATGAATATTCACAATGGGGGGCCCCCACGCCATGCCCTTATTTAAGACGTACGCATTGTAGTCATATGCATGTGTGCCATGACGAAGGCTGGTCCCCGGCCGCAACGTTGGCAATAAAGCATCGTTTTTTGTTCGTTCGTCCAGTACACTTGAGCACCTATAATACTACCGAATCCAGGAAGACCTTCTATATATATATATATATATATATATATATATATATATATATATATATATATATACAGAAGGGGTGTCCCCAGCTATCTTTAGCCAAGGGTTAAAAAATAGAATTATTTGAGGCAGGCGAGTGAACTCAGTTGAATATTGCTTACAGCCATCTTGCGCACTACAGGCAATTTTTTTGTTTCGTAATTAACGAATTTGTTAATTAGAATTAATTTACTATCTTGATAAACATTGACTTTACGCGAGAAATGAGAGTTCCAAAGTTCCGAGGGCGTCTTCAGAAACCCTCATGGCATCATTTGCGATAAAGAAAGTTTTACGCGTACCATTTTTTCCGTGCTTGAAAGAAAGCCCGCGAAATACAAAAAATACCACGTGACTAGCGCATTCGCGCGCCGCATTGCTGCTCTCCAGCCGTGGTTTGAGCGAACAAAATCAGCTGCGACCACGAACCGCCCGCTGCGTTGCAGCAGTAGGCCGATAAGTTTACGGTGGTTTCTTCGCCCGCGCTCGGCACAACTTGCACAGTCACGCGCGCCAACTGGCTGGCAACGGGCCAAGAAACCAGCATCAACTTATCGGCCTACCGCTGCAACGCAGCCGGCGGTTCGTGGTCGCAGCTGATTTTGTTCGCTCAAACCACGGCTGAGAGCAGCAGGGTCGCGGCGCGCGAATGCGCTAGTCACGTGGTATTTTTTGTATTTCGCGGGCTTTCTTTCAAGCACGGAAAAAAATGGTACGCGTAAAACTTTCTTTATCGCAAATGATGCCATGAGGGTTTCTGAAGACGCCCTCGAACTTTGGAACTCTCATTTCTCGCGTAAGGTCAATATTTATCAAGATAGTAAATTAATTCTAATTAACAAATTCGTTAATTACGAAACAAAAAATTGCCTGTAGTGCGCAAGATGGCTGTAAGCAATATTCAACTGAGTTCACTCGCCTGCCTCAAATAATTCTATTTTTTAACCCTTGGCTAAAGATAGCTGGGACACCCTGTATATATAGTGTGTATGTGTGTGTGGAGGTTATGACTTCGACGACATTGCAGAAATGTAGCCAAGACAGGCCTGAATTCAAATTAATTTAATTTATAGCGATGCCATTGAAACTATGCGTAGTCACAATGTGGTCATCTTGCTGCTCGCGTAAGCCACGCACTTCACTGACTTAGACACATGATACTCTGCCTTACGCAATAAAAATGTTTGCACAGTCTCTTGCGCTCTTGAAAAATCCCTATGTATCGGCGTGCGAAATCTAATTTCAATACATTCCACTGAGCCTTGGATCTCTTATTTTCATTCTGTAACAAAGGGCTGAAGGCTGTGCGATTAGGTGGCCTTATTGAAATGGAAAATATTTACCCCATGGAGCGAGAATTCCAGCATCCGTCAGCCGTGAAAATCCCATGGTAACACACTGTACGAGGCCAAGTGACGATTTTACGTTTCAATAACAAACAAAGCCTAGCCTAAACCACATCCAAAAATTTATCACCATCATATTGGTCATATCTTGATTACGGGCTAATGTGGCCTACCCCTAGAGCTTGAAAGCAGAAAAGACCACGCTAAGACAGGGTCGAAATAAGGGCATAAAGCACCGCGCTGACTGAAAAACAAATGCGTTTTATTCTTTCCATTCACCGAACATACACTGCACCACTATAGCAATGAAAAACACAGAAAAAGAGAAAAAGCGTGAAGACTGTGGCTGTTGAACCTATAAAGCTACGAATGATCGAGAAAGTATTCTATCTCTTTCGAAAGAAGGGAAATTGAGGGGAGGCTTACACATGCCTCGCCGCTATTGTGGATATGATTAGCTTCAGAAATGAGACGCGCGTTTCGACTTGCTTGTCAAAATACCATGATAGTAAGTACGGTGACGGAAAGCGGTAAGAGTCATTACAGCCAGAATTATCCGAGCGTAAACAAGTTGGCGACAAACGACCGCAACTGTGACATACCGCATTTCCTCGAATGTAAAGCGAGTTTTCTTTTTCCAGATTTTTCGCACCTAAAGTCGACCGTTGCGTTAATATCGAATGCCGAAAGAACTGTTTTCTTTTTCTTCATGCATGCATTAAAATTCACCCCTCGCGTTAAAATCGTGGTCGAATTAATGTCGAGTAGATCCGGTGTTTGCTTTTTTTGTGCACCTTCCTCAATAGTCAGTTTAGCTTCACTCCGACGCCGCCCTCCTCTCAGGCTTAGTGCACGGCGGCTGGCAAGGCCCCCTCCTCACGAACAGGTTGTAAGATACTCTTGGGTGACAAAAGCAAGTAACTTGTTAATTTGCCGGTGGTACCGAACGGAATTTATTCCAGGACATACTATTCAGTCAGTCCTGCCTGAAGACGTCTGTAGATGCGTGCCGCCAGACACGTAAGTCTTCGTAGCGGTACCACTAGATGACAGCCTAAAAAATAGGAAACATAATACAGGAGCCCGTTTGCAGCATACGCCTAATGCATGATTCATTCCCGCTGTGGTGATTACCTATGTCGCTACATCGACACGTGGCTAATCACACTGACGTGCAAAGCGACCCTAGAAATGTTTATGGCCCGGAGAATCAGACATTGTACTTTGCTTCCGGATAAGTCTTTCCGAGGACATTTACTCGGAAAACCGACTGCCGTATACGAACAGAACTAAACAAAAACAGAGATGACGCTAGGCTGATATCTCCTGACCTCTCACTTTTCATTGACATCTAACATTCCCCTTTTTTAATACTTCCGCTGATTCGTCACCAGTTTGGTGTCAATAGATTGATCTTACCCCCAGCGTGACGAGCAATAATATTTTAATTGTTCACGTACATTCCCTAAATGACGCGCGCCATTTTGAGAATGTGCGTACGCTGACTTAGTAGCTTATGATGTAGTTCTTTACTCCTATAGCTTTGATTTCTGTCAGCAGTACTTGAACTCTTTGGTAGCGTTCCTTAACCCCTGAATTTCGTATTGTAGATGTTTGTGATTTTTATTTTCTGAACATGTTCAGTTCTGCTTCCTTTAGATATTTTTAAGGAGCTCATGTGGTGCGCACCACTTTGAGAATTGACGTACATTAACGTAGTAGCTCATGACGCAGTACGTGTACACTGTAGTAGTGTTCCCTAACACCTCAAGTGCGTTTTAAAGTCCTGCATGACGTCAATTTCTCAAACATGTTCACTTATGCTTTCTTTAGATATTTTTGGTTGTCCGACTAATACGTAGGGATTTTCAAGCAAGACCCCGATTTATACTATTTATATAATTATCATCATCATTATCAGCCTATGTTATGTCCACTGCAGTACGAAAGCCTCTCCTGACGATCTCCAACCTGCCCTGTTTTGCTCGAGCTGGCTATGCCATCGCTGTAAACTTTCCTCGCTCCATCTGAAGAAGCCGTTCCCGGCTTCTTTTCTGTACTCTTCATACGCACTACGTTGCTCTGACTATCGGCTGTCTGGCCTAGGTGTTATGTGATCGGCCAAGATCCGTTTCCTTCGCTTTAAAAAGCCACCAAACGGGCCCCAATGTTTTAACGCGAGCTCATTTAAAGAGCTTGTTTCGCACAAAATCCGGCGTCGGCGTCGGTGGTTGTGAGCGAAGAATCAATGTTGTCCGTGAGTGATGATTCGAAATAGATGCAATTAAATAAATTAAAAAAATTGGTGCGAGAGGAATCGTACCGGATACTTCAAAGTCGCAAGCTGATGCTCCACCACAGAGCAACTGCTGACAGCAGACAACCTCAGCAGGCCGTAACGCGTAACATTGGCCCTTTCAAAGTATCCTAGAATGTCTACTGCAAGTACAGTTGTCGAGTGCAAACTGCGCCATAATTATTCCTTTTCCAAATCAGTGAAGGGCCCACTACGTCACGTAGCACGTGATCTTATTGCGAGCTGGCAGCTGACTAATAATCCCTCGTATACCACCTGAAGGCAACAAGTCTGCCAGAACGATACCCTCGCTATGAATGAAGGAAAGAAGTGTAAATTTAAGGGCTCGTTTACTTTGTTAAACGCAATAGTAATGAGAACTAACAGATAATGATGCCAAGGAAAGTTTAAGGGATGTTATTAGAAGTAATTGTAATTTAAATGTGATGAAAGAAAAGTGGACGGAAAAGATAACTTGCCACCCTATGATAGCCCTATAACATCCCGTATACTTTCCTTGGCATCATTGCCTGTTAGTTCTCGTTAATATTGTGTTTAACAAAGCAAACGAGCCCTTAAATTTACACTTCTTTCCTTCATTCATAGCGAGGGTCTCGTTCTGGCAGACTTGATGCCTTCAGGTGGTATGCGAGGAATTACTAGTCAGCTGCCATCTCGCAATAAGATCACGTGCTACGTGACGCCAACAGGCAAAAAAAGTGTTCCACACTCGCCGCAATGGCAACAGGCGGCGCTGACTGACGCTCCCACGTTTAAATGCACATATATACCCTATAAAGTGGACGGAGGGATGACTGCCACTGTAGCTCAGTGGTAGAGCATCGGACGCGTTATTGGATGGTCGGAGGTTCGGTCTCTGCCGGTGGCAAGTTATCTTTTCGTCCACTTTTCTTTCTGAACATTTACATTACAATTACTTCTAATAACATCCCCTATACTTTCCTTGGCATCTTGGAAGGAAAGGCAGGAAGGTCAACCGGACGCTCGTCTGGTTGACCTTCCTGCCTTTCCTTCCTCTTCCTCCTCCTTCCTCCATTGCCTGTTAGTTCTCAATAATATTTCCTACATACATTAAATACACTGACAAAAAACACATGCAGACATTTCCGTGCCGATAGAGCACTCGTTTCTGAGAACTATTTGGAGAAAGCGAGTTTCGTAAATAATTCGCCCGTCATCGTAAACAAGTGTCGCACTTCTTCGCTTGAAAGGGGTCGTCGTACACTCATATGGGCTGCGTAAGCACTATTAGCATGAATATTGATATTTCATATTTGCCGAAAGCGTGCGTCAGTAGCGAAGTGCTAGGCTACGAAAGAGTCACGTTCATAACGGTTTTATTTGTGTGGTGCTGTGCACTTTATTTTTTCATAGCACTTAGTGTCATCACAATTCCGGTGCCGAGAGCAATAAATTCCAGTAGCTCCTAGGCAACCATTCCGGAATGTTTCATGTTTCATTAAACGCTGTTCATGATGTGATTGTCTGTAAATTGGGTGACTTTCGAATGCACACTACTTTGCAGTCGCTTTTCTTTAGGCGAAGCGAGAGATCTTTAATGATAAGACATACACATGAAATCAACGTTATAATTAAGACATCACCTATTTCTCGTCTGCTTCCGAGGTCTAACCGACCTTATCTCCCATTTTCTACCTTTGTTCGTTTTACCTTATTCAGTTACTTCAACCAATATATTTATTTTAATGTATCGTTTTATGTTATTACTAGGCGTCTACTATTTATCGCGTTCGTATCGGTCATCCTTGTAATTTCTCACGCACCTTTTGGGTGAAAGGTCCGCCGCGGTGGTATAGCGGTTAGGGTGCTCGGCTGCTGACCCGAAAGTCGCGGGTTCGATCCCGGCCGCGGCGGTCGCATTTCGATGGATGCGAAATGGTAGAGGCCCGTGTACTGTGTGATGCCAGTGCACGTTAAAGAACACCAGATGGTCGAAATTTCCGGAGCCCTCCACTACGGCGTCTCTCATAATCATATCGTGGTTTTGGGACGTTAAACCCCAGATATTATTATTATCTTGGGTAAAAGGAGACAACAGTCCTCTTTGAATTCCCACAGTCGTACTTCTGTGTGAGTCAGCGTTAAGCCAAAGGATAAATTCAGTAGGTGCCCATAGGTGTATTGTCTGAAGTGAATTTTTTTTCTTGCTATGCAAAAGTATTGTAAGTTGGGCTAGCTGGTATGGCAGCATATTGGGTACAGCGTGAAAAACGACCAAGACCAAGCAGCCCTCGTCTGTGTTCCTTCTGACTTCCGTCTTGGTCGTTTTTCGCGCTGTACACAATATACTATTCTTGCTATGGTGGCAGTTACGTGGGGCAGGGGTGGATGGTGGGTCAACACCAGACGAATGTAACATCAGGCTTCATTCGAGGGGTCTGCCAACAGGCATCTCTCCATTCACTCTCGGGACATGTCAGCTTAACCTAAAGAACCTACACCCTCTAAGCTACTTCGCTTGCAACAAAAGACTTCGACTCATCCTCACGGTGCCTCACTTGATAGGGAACCACAATTTAGCGGGTCAGCAACATTTGAGAGGCGAAACGCCGATTGGCCAACGCCGTAATGGATGCATTTATGCGTTGCAATCACCCGGTAAAATGCATTTAAGCCAATTTAAGCTTAATTTCAACATGCAGTTTTTCCAATTTCCATAAGACTGTTACATGTAAGTGAATTCTTGGAGCCTTCTTTCATTATAAAATAGGCACATTCACACTCCGCGCCTGAAGTATGGCATCATTATTATGTTAACCACATCTTTAAAAAAGCGCTATCATTAAGGTAGCGCACTTTAGAGCTGTGCCAAAAGCATCAGTTTAGGCTCCTGATATCTATGCATGTTAGAAAACTATGATATTCCTTTTTTACAGCGAAAGCTGTTATGAGATCACAACAAGGGTCGTTTCCGCGCCGTAGTTGTCCGCCGCCGCCGCCCTTAACCAATATCGCACGAAATAAGAAAAAAACTAAATAAATAAAACACCTATGACCGAACGGGAATCGAACCCGGTTCTTCTGCGTGGCAGCCCAGCACTCTACCACTGAGCTAGGCCGCTGCTTGAAACTGCGGTGCAAACTGACCCTATGCAGGCTTCGCGTCGGGTAGGGAATCGCGTTAACGTGTGTTGTTAAGCGTTTTAGAACAGTAAAGTAAGAACCAGGCGTCATACAAATCGAATTGCGTAACGAGTGGGTCGTTCAATGCTCCAACCCATTACAAAAGCCTCAGGCAAAATTCTTCATCGTCGTCAGCCACAGCAACAACAAAGTGCACATAATGCGTTACAAGAGTGTTGCGGGTACGGCGCTTTTCTGAAGAATGACGAATAATGGCATAGTAGACGCCTCCCCCACTACACAAAAATTATGATTATTTATGGCGTAGTGGGTACCATGCAAGTGCGGTTGTTGTAGTTGCCCCAAGAATGTTTAAAAAAGGCTCTAGAAAGGCCGCTCTCCCAGCTTTCGCTGTGGCTGTGCTGCGAGTTCCGCGCAGGCCTGGTGGTTTTTTAATCTGTACGATGCATTGAGATCAAGAAAATTTTCCTCGCAATAAAAGTAAACACGAGTTACACCTGAAATTTATTAGAAACTGTTCACATGAATATTGTGTCTAACAAGGAAAAAATAAGCCCTTAAATTTCCACTTCTTTCCTTCATTCGTAGCCTTGTATAGTATTGTATAGCAAGGGGCTAGGAAAGGAATGCGACCGTGACTAGAGAGAACGAGAGTAAAGCGTAGCTGTAAAGAGTGATAAAGAGAGAAATAGAACGGAAGATATGTAGAAAGAGAACGAAATGGCGAGAGACAATGGTAGAAAAAGAATGAAATAAATGGAGAGACTGAAAAAGATAGAAAACGGAGAAAAGCGATCAATAGAAGGAGATTGAGACTAAGAAAGGGAACAAAGAAAACAAAGCATCAGAAAAGAAAGGCAGGAGAAACAGAGAGAGGAGAGAAAGAAAAGGGGGAGAAAGAAGCAGAGAACTGAAAAGAAACAGAGCAGGCCGCCAAGCTATACAATTCATTCAGGCTTGGCGTCATTACTGCGCAGATTCCCATAAGCTCCGCGTTCTAAAAAGCTTTGCGCCTCCAGTCCAAGCTACGCTAACTTTTTAACACGATAGTGTTTTTTGCCGGGGTCCACCAAGAATTCAGTGACATATTTCAGTCACGGAAATAACGTCGAAAGAATGCACTCAATCAGATGGCAAAGAAGAAAAGTTCCGTCAATGGGAGTCGAACTCACGAACTCCCAGTCCGTGACAGTAAACGCTGGGCACCTTATTCACTGCGCTACGGTCACTTTTTTCTCTTTGTTCACTGCGCCACGATCACAAACTCTGAAGGATCTACAAACACGTCTTCTATATCTAGCTCTGTCCTCTTACGGTGTTCTTGTTTGGTGGGGTGGTGTCGCCCTCTGGTAGTGGTAAAGTGTAAAAAACAATCATGACCGTGACCTCCGCCATTAGCTCCTTCAATGTGTCGTTGCTACGCGTCCTTCACATTCAGTGCATTTCCAATAAAAGAAGTGCAATCTTGTGAATGCTTTAACCCTCCGCCACGTGGCAACCTTAGCCCAAGCGTCGCCCCTATCTCATAGCATCCATCCAAAAATAGCTTTGCGACGTGCGCCGGCATCGCCTGATTGTAACACCGCGTTCCCCGCTTACGCTTTCCTCCAGAGAAAAATCGCGGCAGGCCAACAAGGCAGGGACGATGCATATCCTTTCGTTACAGTCGGGCCGTGGTGTTCAATGACGCGAGTAGGTGACCTTAGCCCAAGTTCTGCGGCCAATCAGCGACCCTCTTCTGGCTGTCACACCGCGTTTTCTGATTCCGCTTTCACCGTTAACTACAACAGCTGTATATAGAAACAGCGCAAAAGACGTAGGACACAGAAAGTCTTGACAACACGAGCGCTGGCTGACAACTGATTGCTTTATTCAAGCGAAACTGAAGAAGAAAAGGAAAGAAGTAAAAAAAACATGCGCATGCAACCTATCCACATGACGAAAGAATACACTTGTAACATCACTACGTCTTCTCCAGATACGTCAACTCGCAATCAAGTAACGCAATCGACGGTGCGCTACCGCATGACAGCGGAATGGGATACACGACATCGCGAAAAAACAATGTCGTGTATTCCAATGCAATATACATATACATATACGCAATATACAAATGCAATATACATATACGGAGCATGACGGCGACGCCAATAACGACGCCGACGGCGAAAAACAGCCGAGAGTGTTCATATAATTGCTATCACAATAAATCGTTACCCTGAGAACCTTTGAGTATTTATTAAGGTTTTCCTACTTCTGGTGCTCGAAGCGGATAATACGGAAGAGGGAGGGAGGAAGCAATGGTATGCAGAGCAAAATACAATCGCAGCTACGCCTGTCTCACTGTCAGATTTAGGGTTAAGTTCGAACCGTGCGCAGAGGGGGTGACGGATGAAGCCAATTTTTCTTTTTGTCGTCAGGGACGACGGGCAGACCGGGCCGTCTGTGAAGTCTACGCTAGGGAAACAATAAACATCGTACGAAGGACGCTGCGACCACGCGTCTGTCGAAGCACTGTCGTGATTGTGGGTGTATTGTCCTTTGGGGAAAAACAATAATGACGTATGTCTAGCCTGCTGTATATTGTTTTGAAAGGTTTGCTCTTAGTGTGCAAACTAATCAATGCTTTATTGTCATCAACATTTTTATTACTAAAAGTTCATTCACGTGCGCCGTTTCACTATGGAGATTTTAATGAAAAGTCAAGGGAGCGTTCTCTTCCCCGCGAGCATCGTTCTTTATTTATGGCTATAATGCTTTATTATATATCGTTCTCTAACAGCTATTGCCTTAAAAGTTCTCACGGGAAAAAAATCAGTAAGGAATATCTCTGGAACTTTCCAAGTTTTTCACGGTGTGCTTTCTCTGAAACCTGCGCTTCATTCAGTATAGACATCTGTCGGGCAGAACGTAGACTTACGGGCTTGTTTCATGGAACACACAAATAATATGGGCATATTTGTGTAAGACGATCACCTTATTAAATGTTCGTACAATCATACTTCCCTTTCCGTTGCGTCATTTTAAAGCACTTTTTCTTCCACAGATGGAACATATCGCACCAGTTCATGAGGATATGCCTAGCCTGCCCCCCCCTCCCCCCATGCAATATCAGCTATTGGACTCTCGAAGGATTATGACTGACTGCAAGGCCATAAATGACAGTAAACTGCAATTCCACCGGTAAACAACATGTGAAATGAAAAAATACTCTCATTAATGGCAACTTGTAGGTTTGAGTGAGTCGGACTATCTTGTGAATAACTCGAAGCGTCGCGAAAAAGTGAGGACAATGAAGAAACACTCACAACGATGAGTGGTAGTCCCGTTGTTGTGCGTGTTCCTTAGTTGTCCTCGTTTTTTCGCGCTCCTTCAAGTTCCTCTCATTAAACATCACCTGAGCTGAAGTGACTCACTTTTATTGTTCTTATGAGACAAAATCCTATTCATGACACGGGAGATCTCAACATACCATAAATGCCTCTCGAAAAAGTGTCAAGGATGTGCTTTCTAGATATCATAACGTCAGAATATTAAATGATGCCTCTCTGTACGAACAACCGTTTCAAGTTGTAGGCAACCGAGACTATTTTTACAGGGGCATACATATTAGTGGAAATTGTAGAAGCAAAGACACGAGAAAGAAGTAGGAGGAAGCACTAATGTCGAGCACGAATTTTTGTTTCCTCCTAAATGTTTCTTGTGTCTTTGTCTTCTAGTTCGCACTGATATGTATTTCTTTGATTTCAACCAACTCGCCCAGCAACAAGTCTTACTCAACTATAATATATCAGTTTCACCGTAACGGCAAAGCACTGAATGCGACAGGAACCAACTGAAGTGTTATACGAAGTAAGGATGGCCGCTAACTCTGTAGATCCAATTTCGCGTAACTCTACAAAACGCTGGTATAAGAGAATACGGCCGCTCCAGTGAGTGAAGCACTTTTTTGCAGTGTCTTCGTTTGGAGGGCACAGCACGCAGAAGAGTATACGAGCCGTCTGTAATGCCTGGCAAGATAGCACGATCGCCAGCAATGCCGACCGCGCCCTTAACGTCAAAGTTCAGAGTAGCTGGTGTTAGTGAACAAACCCTTTATTTCATTTCTAAGAATCGATTTAGACCTCAGCATTTTAAGAGCGAAAGATGGCTTTTTTGTTTTCTCGGAAATACGTTCATAAATCATTTTCTCAGCGGTCATTTACGCCCGTCGCGAAGTTTAACGTCACACACAGTGGCGTAACCAGGAACTTTTTTCGGGGTGGAAGGGGAGGCTCACACATACTTTATCTCAGTTAGTGCGCGCGTTCGTAAGCGTGCGTGTATACATATTCATGCAAAATCGAAAAAATTTCGGGAGGGGGGTTAAGCCCCCAACTCCCAACCCCGAACTACGCCAGTGGTCTCACAAAGCCTCTCTGGCGACAACTATAAGCTCAAAACTTTAGACACGCGCTCTTATCAACGGGCTTGTACTTCCGATGCTTCATTTGGAGGGCAGCCAATAAGATTATCATCTGAATGTTTTGCGAAGCGTACCAACATTGACGCAGACGGAAAGAAAAGCATTTCACATTTGATTGCTCTTTGACGCAAAGAACCGGTCTTTATACTTCCGATATCATAAACATAAAGAAAAACAGGTCCTAAACGTCTATATCTTTCACAGGTTAACTACTTTGCACATGACGTAGGTAAAAATATCATTTTAACTTAATAGTTCATGAATAATCCGGAGTAAGTCTCAGGTTCATGCATACATCGAGTTCACATTTTAAATTGTTTCGATAAACTGTCATTACCTATCGTGAAATGTCAGGGTTTGTTCGCCCCCAAAATCTATCAACAACAAACTGAATACAAAGTTTCAGACAATTTCATTTCATTACAGTTTTCATTTCGTAATGATTTAAACAGAAGCAAATCGCAGTGCGC
>JALIZH010025350.1:0-45860 GCA_030522465.1 Rhipicephalus appendiculatus
CAGGCAGCGGAACAAATTATGAAATAAATAATAAGAGTTGTAAAACAAAAGACACCCAGACCCACTCCGCGGAGCTCTGAACCCACTCGCAGTGGTTGCAGCCGCCCCATTGAGAAGGCGGGGTTCGCGCCCGACTTTTTAAATTATACCGGGTCCAGAAGCGGGAAGTTGGGGGGCTGCTAGTAGGGGGGGGGGTGAGTCGAGGGGGGTAGACTTTACGTACCCGATACAACTGTACGCACTACCCAGGACTGCAGCGGCGAACGTTACAGAGAGGAGAGCTAGGAGTACTTATTACATCATCTGTAACCGAACTCCGAAAACCCCACACCAACTTTCCCGATATGCGAACCCCAAAGCTCCGAACTGTACGGTTCCCCCCGAAATTAATAAACGCTCTCCACAACCACCCTACCCCCCATTCCCGGAACTTCTATTTTCCTATTACATTTTGGTTCTTTTGGGTTTTCCCGCCAACTCTTCGTATCTTTGGAGTGATTACAAAATCCATTAGGGTTCTGAATCAATATTCGATGATTTCTAGCGCGCACGCTTTTCAGCCGAGATTTCTACAGCAAAACGCTTTGTCGTGCTTTCGGGGTGAGCTCCGCATGAAAGACGACTTGGACATGCAATTACTTGGGGGTCGCTAATCTGTGCTTAAACGTATGACCGATTTTCGTATCGTTTAGCGATGATGCGCGGTTCATGACTGGTCGAGGTTAAAACGGCTAAGCTCCCCCCCTATGCTGCCAACCTGAATTGAACGTTTTCATAAGATTTTAGTGTACCTTTTTATCGTTTTGGTTAACCGCGCAATAATTTAGCAGCTGCAGCAGAACTAATATATTAATCGTTATTGTAACGACTACAGTTCGTCTTGCACAGACTACATGGATGGAAGTTCAAGGAAAGAATGGTGGGTTGACGCGATGAGAAATCGTTGAACAGGAATGTCATTGGAGCCAAAGTTTTGTCAAAACGACGTGTCTTGGTCAGGCGGTAACGAAGAGAAGTCGTCATGTTCAAACGGTGGATTCAACGTGTCCTGACGAAGGTAAGTCCTCCTGCTAAAACGGTGCCTCTGGAGACATGCCTTGGCAAAGGCCAGTCGTTTTGTCAAAACGGTGGTTAAAGGAGTACCGTCAAGAATTTTAAATATTTTCGGATTGCCACTCTAAATAAAAACACTGCTGTCCAGAGCCTTAAAAAGAGTATTGTGATGCATGGGAATTCATCGAATATATATTTTTAATACCGCTACCTTGAATATACACTTTCGGTTTCGACATCGATGGGGCGTTTTCTCAGTGACGTGTCATCGCAGTGTGACGTCAAGGGAAGAGATGAATTCATGACGTACTAGCGGTAAATCCGTCATCTGCTCGTGGGGCACGTAAACAACGATGAGTTAATTATCGTCCTGTGACTCCGACAGTGATTTCTGCTATTTAGGCTGCGCGCAGGAACGCAGAATTAGCAAACTCAGGGGAACTGTGTTGACTCGTCGGCATAATGTCCATTGCAGTGGGGCTGCAGGGCTTGGTAATGCTCAGTGACGAAAGTTTTAAAGTGAACGTAAAATATTTTATACGTGATGTCTGACTCCGGTGTGTTGAGAGCGTTAAAGGGGCCATGACACCCAATTTTCGACCATAATCTGTGTTATGTAGGTTGATCCTTGTACGTTCACAGACAAGCTGGCGAAATTTTAGCGCATTTTGTCGTGCCGTTAATTTATAATTGAATATTTTTATAAACGAGCGAGTGGCCAGAGAGTCGGGCAACACTGGCATGCTCGCTGGTCGTGACGTAACGAGTAGCTTGCTGAGCAAGCGTCTGCACGGTCTGCATTCCGTATTCCATGTTCAGCTGCGCGTGCAAACGAGCTATTTATGCTTTTCTCAACTTGCGTCTGGAACTAAATGACTTGCAGCGGTTGAAACAACAACAGAGCAACACTCGCAGTGAACACACTGCCCGCGTGTGGAACGTAGCAGACGACGTCACTGCCCCTCGCAGTTAGTGACGTCACGCACGCCATGGCAAAATGGCGGTCGCCGGCGGTGGGCGTAGTTTACAGCCGACGACTTCCCCGGCTTATTTTGGACTGAAATAATCTTTTGGCAGTCCAGTTTTCACACGTGTACAAGCATATTTGACCCTCTACCTTCGTTTTTCGCCAAAAACCGCAAATTGTTGGGTGACCATGTCATGGCCCCTTTAACACTGCTTACCAAGGAAACGAAAAACATCCCTTTATATGATGTCTCAAAATCGTGTCAGTACTCCTGAAAAACAACAAGCCCTGATAATTCCTCTTGTCAAATTGGGTCTTCAACGACATGCCCCAACAAAGGCACGTCCTTTTGTCAAAACATTGGCTCCAGCGACATGTCTTGACAGTGACAATTCATGTTGCTCAGGCTACCTGGGAGAATGTGTGAGCAGGTGGAGAGGCGACGACCATTGTGTACGAATCTGGTAAGTCCATGGTGTCTCGCACACATCATCTTGGGCCATAGACATCAACGAAGGAAATTATTTAAAGCTGTTGTTTTTATCTCTACAATACCATAGCCTGAAATACACTTAGGCGGACAGTGAACAGTGGTTATTGTGGTTAGGACCACTCACACCTTTCATATAACCTTGCCTCCATGAAGAGCTGCCTTTATGAACCCGGTTCAACTCTAGTACGTTGTACATGCAACTAACATGCCTTCGTTCTCGTTTTGAATTTTGGACTCGCCGAGTTAGTGGGTGTAAAGACAATCACATTAAACGAGGAACGTCAATTTACTAAGCTGATTTGCCGAGACGCCATCTGGACGAAGTTGCACTAGTTGTGTGCGAAAGAAACAAGGGAAAAAAAAGGGAGAGAACCATATAGGTGCCGTTACAGGATGGCGGTCGTAAAGTCGACATCTTGCGCGGCAGCTGTGGCCGATACGTCGGCTGCTTGGAAACCAGCGTCAGTGTGCCACGCACGCGCCGTCCAAGTTGTGTCGACCACTCTCCGCGGCATCGCCACGTCGGAAACACTCCATTTCCCAAAGCGCCGGCAGCTGCCCCAGAAAACTCGAGCTTTTCTCTTCCCCATAAAAGAACGGACCAAAAAGAATGACGGCAGGGACCCCGTCACCCTTGCAGCTAGCGAGCCATTGGAGCAATTAGGCCTAACGGCACTCGGCAGAAGACAGCAGCCTGCCGGCTTAAGCTCGGTACTCAAAAAACAAGGGAGCTAACAAGGTCAAAGATGTCGCTGTTACATCTGTAACGTGCTTGTCACACGAACTTTTCAAAACGCACTTACTGTTCAAGGCACTCAAGAGGGCACTGACTGCAACTATACTTTTTCTTCTTTTTTTGTAATACCCGAGTCCTCCGTTGCCAGACGACATGCGCACAAACCGAAACAATCAATTACCGTAACCCACAAACACCCACGCGCTCTGCGAATAAAAAAAGAAGCCTGTACGAAACTTATTCTTTATGTCGTCCTACAGTTTTAGTGTGCCGCGTCGAAACGGCCTCATGTACGTTCTAAAAGAAAAACCAGCATAAACAGAAAATGTGATGGGGAAAGAAACGGACCCACGGCCCAGCGGGAGCCGGCAAAATTTGTACGTCTGCTCCCGGGGTCGTCGTCTGCTCTCGGGCCAAGACCTCCCCTGTGTCGTCTGCTAGCTATACTACACGCGTACCGTTGTAATCGTCTGCTACTGTCTAGGGGAGGAAGGAGGGGCTGCCGGGAAACATACCGCTACATGAGTGACGGCAGCGCCGCCTGCCGGTCTGAGATGACGGAGCAGCTTTTTTGCCCAGTCACCCAAAGACCCACATACATCCCTCCCATTTTTGGTTGTGCCGTTTTTTATGGGGCACGCGTTCTTTTACAGCACGTGTGCGTGTCGGCATCTGTTTGCCGTACGCGCTACTTGCTTACGGGCTGGGGGCGTAGGAACGCTCCGCGTGGTGGCTCGTGAGAAAAGAGCGCGAACATGGTTTGGATATTATTGTGCCTGTTTGCAGAGCTGCTATAGCGTCTAGTCTTTCAGAACGGAATATATCCAGGCCTTCTGGTTTCCTTGGTACTTACGCTATATTCGAAAAAAGAAATGCAGGGCTGAAAACTTTGCAAACGCCAATTCGCTGTGAAATGCGTAAGCTGACATGCCTACTCAACGAGAAATCGTCCGTGCGTTCCTATAACGTAAGGCGATCGTTGCCGCTAAGGAATAAATGCATAAAACGGGATGTATTCTCTTGAAAGGTGCTGGGATTTAACCCGGGCCCTAGCGCTCCGAAGGCCGATAAACTCTAGGCCACACAGCCACGCATGCAAAATGTGGATATGTCTGAACCTTGGTCTGAACCGTGTGAGTGTGCTGAACGCGCGAAGTGCAAAAGCAAATGTAAAAGCAGAACACTTTTTATGGAAAGTTGATTTGAATTTCGGCGTACTTGAATAAAACCGCTATCCAGGACAACATTCAAAGCCGGCATGGCGGATTGTACAAACCAACGAAATTTTTTAGACTTTGCGAAAATTTAATGTTTAACTGGCTTTTCGGTGTGGTCGCAGGATGTGCCTTCTTAAGGATCCTTCTAGACACTAACGAACGCTGAAAAGATAAAACATGCCATGTCTACGCCTCCGGAAAACAGCGTTCCATGATCATGGTTCGGTACCTGACCGAAGAGATAGAAACACAAGGTGAAGAAGCTTTCCTCAGAAGGTGGCATACACGATTTTTCGGGGTGAGGAAGGGGGAATATTAAATTTCCTCTACTGCCGTTTTGAAAGCGACTGGCACGGGGGAAAAAAATGAGTCGCGTATCATATGAGCCGGCCCAAGGCATGTTCTGAGTGCAATGTTGTTTTTCTTCCCAAATGATATGTGATTCTGTGGAAACGTAGTGAGTTTTTGCGTTCCCTTTTTCTTGTTTTTTTTTCAGTGAATCGTGATCTGTGTTAGCATCGCAGTTACATTGTACCTATGTTCTCTTGTTTGTATGTCCCGCTAGAGTCGCTTTGTTACCCAGTGCAGTTATACTCGCCTGAACTGCTGTTACTAGTATGCAATAAACTTCCCTGTGTTTGCAGGGACGGCAGCAACCTACTATAAAACTCGACAGGTATACGCACCACTTTGACAACTCTATAAGGAGGTTCTGAGCAGAATTTTAACAGCGGAGCCGTCTAAGCAGGATGTAACGTGTCTGCCGAATCCGAAAACCATCATCATCATGAACAAGCACGCGCTGTCTTCGTCCTCTTCATATTCTACTTCGCTCCCAGAACACATGCGCCGATTTGTCCGGCGTGGGATGCAGTAACTGTGATGGGCGACAGAACGAGTACAGAGAAAGAGAAAGAGAACGAAAAATAGAAAAATAAAGACAGAGAAAGAAATAGGCACAGAAAGAGGTGCAAAGAAACATACACAAAAAGGAATAGAAAAAAGAGAGACAGCCATGCATAGTGTAGGGATGGGAAATGCAAGTAAGGGTGGCGAGAAGGGAAATAAGGAGGCGAGAGGGTAAAGCATAGCACAGTCTTGTATACTATATTATATCAAAAGCATCGTGCGACGTCCCGTTTTGCGAAGTCATAGTGGAGACGGAATGGCGTCACGATGAGGTCATATTTTGGCGATCTGTGTAGTAATGTGGTGAAGTTCTCACGCGATGATCATTTTGGTTTCAGTCGTGTTGGCCCCGATGGTCATTTTTTGGCGTTTGATGAGCCGTCTAAGGTTCACGCCTTAATATTAATACCGGCTGAGCCCAAGAACTGCGGCGCGCCTGCCCTTAATCGGTGCAAGGAAGTCGTGCTAGGTTACAAGTGTAAGTATTTCTTCGCTGCTAACGTAGATACTGCGCATATTGAAATTTAAAATTTCGTCGTCCCTACTTCAAATATTAGAATTGTGCTGGCCTGAGCTCGTTGGTTGTACATACGAGGGGGGTTCCAGCCAACTACTTGGACGAGGACAACAGCGGTGTGCCGTGTCGTCTCCCCTTCTGTCCTCGTCCAAGCAGTTCAAATAATAGGTTTGACGGGACGTTTAATTATGTCAGAACCTTTGCTGACATTTGGCACGAAGTTCAAGCTTTAGACTTAAAGACCAGAGACAGCAACGTCTCTGTGTGGGACAATCATGTACCTTAAATACGCGAAAGGCACTTGACGTCACAAGTATGAGCCAATGCGATTGAATAGGACATCTATGCACATGCTGTCGACATGGGATTTCGGCTGCTGTGCGCGGAGCTTGAATTTATTAGGTTGTTACCTAAGACATCGAGTACACCGACTTAAGCTTTAATCGTGATCAACTGCGGTTGCCTAGGCTGTAGTAGTAAGCTTATGATGACGGCGCCCGAGACTACCGGACAGGGCCAGCTGAACTGGAGTCCGCTCGCACATTAAAGTAACTTCGCTCTGTTCGTACAAACGCTCCGCTAGTTATGAAATAAAAGCTGCTCATTCCCGACGAAAGAGATAACATTGGAGTGTACGTTGCTGTCACGGTCTTCAAAAAAAGTAAGTGACATAGTTCAGGGATCCATCCTGTAACCAGGAACACAGCGATGCGCGATGTCCCTAAATAGTGTCCTTCAACCAGAAACTCAACGATGTCATTCAACGGTAGCAACCGATGTACTTGGCCGGCATCAGAGATCCTGAATGCGTCGCATGCATTTAGCATTGTTGGCATAACTTACCCCTCTCCCATAGTAGTGTACTTGGGGCTCTGCATTGTCCCGTTTCTTCTAAACTCCAGACGGGCTCCTTTCCAACACCAATCCTGTATTCGTACATCTGTCCTATTACCTTTACGCCTCAGTGCAGGTTGTGCCGATGCCCCCAGGCAGGCCTCTTTCATGTACTACGGGGTTGTTACAGCCAAGAATGTTTCAAAAAATTCCGAAGTCCTTCCCCAATCGTGAAAATTAGAGCAAGCGAAGCTTGACGTGTCCGCGCCTGACCTACAAATTTTATTTATTTATTTATTTATTTATTTATTTATTTATTTATTTATTTATTTATTTATTTATTTATTTATTTATTTATTTATTTATTTATGCGATCTGCATACAGGTCTCCAGCTTGGGTTTGCTGGTATACTCCATTTCGTGAACTCAGAGCACAAAAATTCATATACACATGGGCGAAGATGAAAATAACACACTGCTGTCATGTGCATCGTCATGTCCGCTCTTCTCTCAAGCACTCTGGCCTAGGCAAGAAAGAAACGCGTTACAATATTGTCACGTGGTCGTGACGTCGACGAAGGCAGTAGGCAGTTGTCCGAGAGGAAACACTTTATTTGGGCCGAACTTGTGGCCGGTAAACTGAAGGTGAGATTACAGCAATAAACGCTGGCACTGATAGCGGCGAGCAGAGCGTCGGCCGTCGATCAACTGAACATCGTTGGAGCGCGCCGGCTTTTATAAATCACGCGTCGAACATTTTAGCCTTATCACTAGTCGTCGCCAAAGCTCTGGAATAATCTTGAGTGTTACCGTCTTGCGTTCAATCTTAACAAAACGATCTACTACAAGCGAGCAGCTTCTGGAACACTAAGGTGCGGTCTGCGCCGAGTACTGCTGATAGTCTTTGTGGGCGGAAACCGAATACAGTAAAAGAAACGCGCATGTCGCTGTGAGCGGTACATGAAGCTTGAAAGTGCACTTCCGTGAGGATGGGTGGATGGATAGATAGATAGATAGATAGATAGATAGATAGATAGATAGATAGATAGATAGATAGATAGATAGATAGATAGATAGATAGATAGATAGATAGATAGATAGATAGATAGATAGATAGATAGATAGATAGATAGATAGATAGATAGATAGATAGATAGATAGATAGATAGATAGATAGATAGATAGATAGATAGATAGATAGATGCAAAGGTCTCAGATAACTGATGGCCTTAAACCAGTTGGCTTTAGCATGTAAGCCAATCTAGAGCAGCGAACAAATGCGCAAAAGTTAGGCTAATGTAACCGTATTATTAACATTGAGGTTATTGCCATCTTTCTTCTGTTCGATTGTGCTGCGATCCTTTATTTAAGACAGAGTGCCGTACGACATGGGCCTGCGCTCTAGAATCGACGGCGGCTGTGGCATCGAATGGACTGGCATACATCGTGGCCCACCCCTGACGACGCAGCCACCACCGCAAGGTCTCCGATGACCCGCCCACACCTGGTTTGTAGCCCCGTGCCGGCGTGGGCCAGCAATCGTCGCAGCGGGGCGCCACAAGCCGCTCCCAAGTGGGGGAGCCACTGTATACGCACGCACGCACGCATGCACCTGGGGGTCTTTGGGATCTGCCTGCCTCCGCGTCTTGTAACGCAAGCTGTACGAGTGAGGAACAGTGTAAATGCTGCACGCCGTGCAAGGGCGCGAGGCACAGTTGAAGAGCGACAGCACAGGGCGCGGCTTTATTCTGGGTATGTAACAGCAAAGGAGCGGTGGCGACGCTCAAGTTGGGTACTCAAGTTACCGATCCTGTTCTCGATTGCATGTGTGTACAACCCACCACACGTCACTATTTATCTATCCATATATATATATATATATATATATATATATATATATATATATATATATATCTGTGTGTGTTTAGGTGTGTCATTTTTGAGGCACACAAAATAAATTGTTCTGATCAAAATTTCACGGTCAAATGCGCAAGGTTCATTCCAGCATTATACATTGTCTTTTATGACGAGTTAATTGGGGATGCCGAAGCGACAGTCCGGAGGACATTGGAAGGCATTGGTGTTGTCAGGGGGAGGGGGGGGTTGGTGGGGGTTAGAGCCCCCGAAAATTTTCAATTTTGCGTGTGTATATGCACGAACACAAACGCGCGCATGAACAAACATGAAGTATGGTTAACCCCTCTCTCGAAAAAAATTTCTAACTAAGTCCCTGTTGACAGTGATGAAATAGTGAAATGGTGCATCAGTTCAGGCGAGGGTGTTAGAGCGTGTCCTCTCTGGCTCACATAGGTGTCGTCTGCCTGTAGGTGGCCAATTTACACGACAGTTATGAGCAGGACTAATCTGTTTTCACTCAACGCAAATGAGTGCAGACGACGCACCATCACAGATGGATGTTAACGGGACAGTACCACATCTGTCTTGTTGCCCTAGTTCCATCGTTTGCGATGCTCGCCATGTTAGGCCTAATTTAGTTTAGAACATATCTAACGCACAGACACGCCACTTCAATATATAGGCAATTGGACATCGTACTGTAGAAAGTGCTTGTGCGACAACTTCAGTTGTTGAATCTCAAACTGATCCAAGACTAAATGGACTTCGGTATATTTCATGTAGGCTCCGAACACTTTTTGAAAAACGGCGCAACCTTAATGCTTCGAAGATTCGGCCACAGATTCCCAGACGCCAGCAGACCCCATGAGAGCTTTGCAGTAGATCGCGGACACAGCGAACGTGGTGTGTTTGCAAGTCATTCTAAGCAGCTGCTGCTCTACACTGCTGCCTGAGGCGACGGGCCTGTCGCTGCGATATCCGTAGCCAAAGAGGCAGCCGAGGTCAAAGTCACGACTTCGCGGCGGCTTTTCGTCGTGTGCTGGGAGCAGAAGCTCGACTGCGTGCCCCGGTGTGGCACGCGAATCTCAAACAAACCGTGCCGTACCCACGCTCAATCGCAAAGAGACGCAAGGAACAAAGAAAAAAGAAAGGCCAATAAAACAGGACTTGGTGACACATTTCGGTTAACCGTGCGAGCAGGTAACTCAGTTGAGGAGGGAGTTACGTCAGTTGACTCAGTCCTCCGTTCTTCACGAGGGGGTGAGAGAGGGCTGAATGGACGGCCAGCGCTGCTCGGCGGCATGTTTACGCTTGGGGATTAGGCCTCTCCCTGCTCTCACACATCTCTCTATAAGGGGGTAAGAGGGGCGTATGTGTGTCTGTCTAGTGTTTGTGTAAAGGAGCAGTAGCAGACGATAAAGGGCGAGTGTTTGTCTGCTCGTCTGTCACTCGACGACATGTCGTCTGCTCGAAAGCAGACGGTGCCAGCCGGGTAAAATCTTTCTTTTCTTATGCCCGGCTTTTATGTTTTATGCGCAGTGGCGCGCATCTTGTTAGCGATGTCTTGTCTCTCCCGGTTTCTCAGCGAAAAAGAAAAGAAAAAACACAAAAGAAAGTATGAAAACTTTAGCAAAGAGAACGATGTCATACGATTTCATATTAGCTAGATTCAAGTTTAGGCCTTATCGAACAGAACCAAATTTTAATGCGAATAATTATATGTTAGTATGGGGTTTCTGAAACAACATTTGAGACAGCATAAATCATTTCATGCGGAAAACAAAAAAAAAAGAAACCTTTAGTAATATAAAGGGAACTATACAAATCATCACGCTCCACAAACGGCACAAAATTTTAGGGGCGTGAAAATATCAAATTTGCAAATTTACCTTTTGCAAAAAAAAAAATTTACCAATCAGACATGAAGAGGTAAATCTTTTGTACCGCAAATAATATACTGGGAATTCATGCATTGTACAACAATACCACCTGGCAGTACAACATATGCAGTTATTTAATGCTGTTACGAAGGATGGGCAGCTGCTTGGTATGTTTGGGAAGCAGCAACACCACTGGGCATGTCACCACTCCTACATACAATAAAAACAGCCGCTAACTATAGACACACTAGTGCTGGTATGTTAATCTTGTCATATTCTAATCCTGTAAGCGAGCATTCTAAGTTGTAAAAAGCGATTACAACTGATCGGCACGGTTTTCATTACAGGAGCTTCGTGGGGTAAACGCAGAATAATCGTGGGCTTTCTTATTTTGTAGACATTCAGTGTTTATTTGCAATGACTCCTATTGCTTTTGGGTGTTTTGTTCAGTATAATTTCGGCACTGTGGTTGCACTGATGTGCTCGGCCTTCTTACACAATGCCATACTCCTTGACAAAATACTGGGGGGGGGGGGTCAAACGTGCCAACTTCGTCTATGTTGCTTTGTCTATTTGTGCATCAAATTTTGCGAAATTTAGCATAGGTACGTAATTCTTTGTGCTGATTTCAATACTCGTTATAATGCTTTGTAGTGTTCTAACATTTCGAATAATAAAAGTGCCTTGCGAATCAAATCGAATACCGGAGTATTCAAATTGAGTATTCCAAGTTTCGAATATTCGCGCACCCCTACAAAATATTCATTGTAAAACAAATTTTCAAGAATAGCGTACCGTTTGTGCAGAGCCAACCGCAGTTACTGGTACAATACCAGACCTTGCTAATGCGGGGTAATGTAGACCAGTGTTGGCTATAGTCGCTTTCTAATGAATCAGTAATGCATGTTATAGTCCCTGCCTCATTCCGTGATTGGCACACTTATACGTATTCCCCTCTTGGAGAAATTCGCCAAAGTTTTACCTAACTTGAAGCTTTTTTTTTTCTTTTGTCAACGACATTAAAGAGAACCTCCCTAAATTAAAGGGCCTTAGTAAACTACTGTACTGCCGTTTCCTAAGATGGCTTTTGGGCATGTCGGAAAATGCTTTATTAAGACCAGTGGTGCTCAGCTCTAAGTTCCTGAATCTGCATCTTGTTGTGACATCATCTCTCTGAATAAGATCTTCATTCAATTCGATTTCGCCATTTGCAGACGTAGTGCATACCAAAAGCTGGTTGGGTCCATAGATGAAGGCTAGTTGTGGATCCAATGAAATACAAAAAAAATTTAGGAGTATATAACAAGTAACATACATCAAGTGCGTGCAAGTATTTTCATTACACCATAGAGATTTCTCAGAAGTACAACTAAATGCAACAAAGTGAAAAAGACAGCTAGGGTATTATTCATTTTTCGTTTGAAAATATGAAAACAGTATTTAGGAAAGGTAATATTTGCATGGCTCAAATATTAGCAACCTCCAAGATTCTGCGGTGCCGTTTCTGGTCAAATTGCTTTTAGTCCATTCCGTTACCTTCGCCTTTCGGTTCACTTCCGCAGTTGACTTCGTCTCCGTTATGCGTGACCAGTGTACAGTGGGCATAATCTTGTTGAAGACGCCTCTTTGATGCATTTTCCCAGCTCCTACGCTCTCGAGCACCGACCAAGTTTATAGTTTCCAAAGAGACGCGTGCGTCAGCTTGCCTTCAGCTGTACGTCTCCATCTCCAGTCATGGTAAAACTACAACTCGTCCACGGCGACTACACTGACCATCCAGTGTCACCTGCGGAAAACGGTTGCTCCAAGCGAACCGGTGCGGTATGGCTACAGCGCTGAAGCATAACCATCACGGTGTTCAGATCCTGATTCCGGTCACCTGTCTGAACACTACTTATACTTTGCTGTAGTATTCTTCAAATCACCACACCCACCGCGGTGGTCTAGTGGTTACGGTGCTCAACTGCTGACCAGAAGGTCGCAGGGATAGAATACCGGCCGCGGCAGCCGCATTTCGATGGAGGTGAAATGCTTGAGGCCCGTGTGCTTAGATTTAGCTGAACGTTCGAGAACACCAGATGGTCGAAATTCCCGGACTCTCCACTACAGCACGCCATAATCATACCGGGTTTTGGGACGTAAAACCACAGAAATTATTGTGTTCAAATCACCATGGTCTCTTCTGTTTCCGTTCGTCGCACCCACTTCACCATCTCTCTATTTAGCCTTCTTTTGAAGTTTGCAGGTCATCTATTTGCATTTTAGCTTGCCCTGCACTAGGTCGTCGACTTTATTGACTTTGTCCATTTCGTACACATGCTATTGATGTACACGCGTTTCCACCCATGCTCCTCTAGCTTTCTTATAAACTAATTACACTATGCGCTCCTCTGCTTCAAATGGGTCCATCCTAACCTTTCCACAGTGTATCGTCTCATTTCTGGAGTTACTGTGGCCCTTCAGGTGCCATGCCCAGCCCACTTCCCTGTAGCTAACTTCCAACATCCGAGAAGACCTACAATCCCTTGACTTTTCTTTTTGTACATGTGAAAGTCCCGTGTGTAGCACTCTCTTTAGGAGAGTCGTGCGTTGACTCTCTTTTTGAAAGTCGTGCGTCCCACGACTCTCCTAAAGAGACTCAATGTGACTCTCTAAAGAGTGTTATAGTGCCTCTTTAAAGAGTGATACACATGTCATTCTCACACGTATAAAAGAAGATTCAAAGTTCTCAGAGGGTATGTTTCGATGCACAGAACTTCAACTGCAAACGCTAACGCTGGGTAACATCACTTGTTTCCAAACCCCTCAAATTACGCAATCCTCTGTGCTTCATGGTGGGCGCATTCCACTACCTATTCGCCCTCAAATTTCCTTGTAGAATGTTTAAGCAGGCCTCTCCTTCGTTTATGTACACACCCAGCTACTCAGATTGCCGATTACAGGCATGGCTTGTTGAGTTGACATCATACCAGACCCATTTCCTCATTCAGAACCACGATTCCCAGTTTCTCTGTGCTGAAATCGGGGTGTGTTCATAACGCTTCAGTGCCAGCATCTGTGAATATCTCGCAATATCTGGTAGTGTCGTACCCGCGTACATCAGCACGTGCGTAGGCGTGCGCACAAGGGGAGTAAGGGGAAGCCCCCCCCCCCCCCTAATCACCTAAGAGTGGGGGGGCAAAGTCTTCCCCATACATTGACTTCATAGGGAGAGGGCGCTGCGATCAACCTTAGCCCCCCAATGAAGGGCCACCCTGCGCACGCTTATGAGCACATGGGATATTCAGTCTCACCTGTTGCACGTTGCGCATATTCAACGAACGGTACCCTAATACGTTTTCTTTTAACAGCGGAAGCAGTTTATGCTCGGAGGAAGTCCGTTAGGCGTGAACAGAAACTATCGTCCATGAAAGGCCTCCACCCTAAAGTCCTAGCTCGTGCAACGCAATAGCTCGACCAGCACGCGCTCTCTTCGTCCTCCTCATCTTCTGTTTTGCTCTCAGAACACGTGCGCCGATTTGTCCGGTGTGGGATGCAATAGCTAGGATGAGCGAGAGGACGCGCACAGAGAGAGAGAGAAAGAAAGTGATAGAAAGAAAGCGTGAATAGAACGAAAGGGAAAAAAGACAGAGAGAAAGAGATAGAAAGAAACAGACCACTAAAAAGAGATAGAAAAAGAGAAAGCAAGGCAGAAACAGAAACAAACAGAGAGAATCAAAGAAAGAGATAGATTGAAATAGAGAGGGAGAAAGAGAGACAAAGAATGGAAAGAGAAAGAAAGATAAACAGCGAGAAGGAGAAATAGATAGAGAGAGAAATAAACAGAAATACGCAGAGACAAGAAAGAAATTAGAAAGAGAAAGGAAGAGAGGAAGGAAGAAAGAGAAAAATAAAGAGAAACAAGGAAGGCTGCCCAGCTCCGCTGTTCCTTCAGGCTTGGCACCACTAGTGCGAAGCTGCCGTACACGACTGTCTGCATATATCTGCTCAAAGGTACGAAATTCCTCTTTTTCTTTTTTTTTGTTCGAGGCTATCTACGCCTTTAACAAAGCGTGAAAAACAAGAGGCTATCCTTGCTTTAGTCCGAGCTGAATTAACACTAATTCTTTCGATTTTGAGCCTTGAAGCGGGGTATCCAGTAAGGGTATCTCGCCGCATCTTGACTCATGGCGCCACCTACGGAGCGTCTACGGCAACTTCCACTCAGCGCGGAGGGCCACCCGCGTTTTACCAGAAGACAAGAAAAAAAATCGCCGGGTTAGCAGAGGGAACTGGCAGGCGACGGCGACCGTTTAAAAGACACTCCAAACAACAACACAAACCGTGCAAGTTATGCAGCAGAACTACGCGCGTTCCCGCGCACTCGGTGACCACAAGCGGCGAGGAGGGGGGGGTGCGTTTTAACAGCTCTCGCTCGCGCTACAACGCGCACTCTTACTAGTTTGTACCGCCTCCTCCGCGAGCAAGTGTGAGACCGCCGGCATTGACCCACAATCAAGTTATCGTGCAAGCTCTCGTCGTCGTATCGCTGCTACAAGTCGTCCGTGAGACGGACGTCGCGTCGTTATTCTCACGCGGCGAGTGTGACGTCAGAGGAGCGACAGACCCGAGCTCTCCCGTTCGCTTAGTCGAAGGAAACAACATAAATGGAGACGCGGTAGTGGCGGCGCGTTGCGTCGCGTTTCGACAACCGCTGCGCGCGCTCGCCCTCACCGACTAACGGAACTTCCATGAGAGACGAACGTTCGAGACAGTCCCAGCCTTCTTGTCAGGCGGTCGTCCGGTTTAGGCCTAATCGCTCGTCGATTAGCGTTCGAATTAGCTCTGAGAAAGATGAACTCTTCGCCTGCGAGCAATGCACTTGAAAAGCACTCAGCACTAGTAGGAGTGCGTGCGCCCGTTGTAGTGTTTGTTTTGCGTGGCCGCTGCTCTGTTTGCGCAGCATGCGATGCGACGACGCCATTATTGCGAGTTTGCCAGATTCGCGGGACCGCTCGGTCCTTGTCGATGTATTATAGAAGCAATGCACAATTTGTTACGGTAGGTCGTCGTCCGAAGTTGATAAGAGCTTGTTAGAGTTCCGCGAAGGATGCCTCATATCTGACCGCGGCACTGAACAAACGCCGCCATTTCGCGAGCTTGTCAGCGTGTGTAAGATCGCGTGAAGAAAACAAAAAAATACTGGACTGGCTCATTTGGCATGCACGAGATATGGGTAATGCCTGACGACGAAGAACACCGCATGTGACATATATAAGGACCCCTTGTCGTGCACTCTTCATATGCATATTCGTGGTTACTTAACAGTGATGCTTCGTCCTCTTTGTCGTGCGCATAGACATCGGCAGGAGTGTGCAAAAGGAGCACTCCACCCCCCCAACCCCCACCCACCCCTCCAAGCAACACTAGCACGTGACGCCTCGCCCCCCGTACTGAATTAATAATAGCGCTGATATTACTATTGCCGCGGTATTCAACGTTTGAACGCAGCAAATATGAACTCGTCATTGATGTTAGAATTCGCTCTAATGTGTTTCTAGGCAACGCTTCATGTGCACATGAGACAATGCATATTGCATATTGAATATGTTTTCTCGTGCCCATACGATGCATCCATATTCGGTATTTAAATCGCTTTTTTAAAGTTTTTCTCTTTTTTTTTTTTTGCATAACTCACTGTCCCAACAGCGTTTTTCGTCGAGTAGTTTCCTGGGAGAAACTGCTAAGAAATTATGTACAGACATCTCATAAAGACTGCTTCACAAAAAATTCGTCCTGGACATGGATTCGAAACCAGGACCATCGCCTTCTCGAGACTGTTCCACCGCATCTAAGCTAACCAAAAGGATCTAGTAGGCCCCGCCTACTTCGAGTTGCCAACTAATTGATAATCTGTAAAGCCGTGAGCTGCTGGTTAGCCTCATGTTTAGTTCAATCGGCGGAGCTTTAACACCCCGGAAAGTGGATGGAATCTCGAACCAGGAATCCCGAAGGAATCTCGAACCAGGACACATTTGGCAACTAGGAAGCTTCCTCTCCCAACCGCCCCGACAGAAGTCCATATGTATTTCCTTTGCAGCTTTGTGCTGCAAAAAGGCATTGAACGTTTCATCACCTCGTACGCTACGGCAAAATGACCTGCCAAGAAGCGTTTTGTGAAGCATACGCGAAACAGGCATTTTACGACTAGTCTGATTGTGCAGCGGAAAACCTGCTTTGGGCAATCTGTCAGATTGAATAAGAAAACTCTTGATGATATCACGTTCACGCGACTTGGATCAGAACAAGAGGAAAACAATGGTTGATGATGCCCGATCACCTAGCTAAAACCTTGCAACGACCTAGAAGCAACCTAGAAACAACCCTCATCACCTAGCTAAGGCCTAGAAACAACCTAGAAGCAACCAGATTAGTCTTCAGAATCATCATTGGGTTAAAACAAGAGGAAAAAAATGGTTGATAATGCCCGATCACCTAGCTAAAACCTAGCAACGACCTAGAAGCAACCTAGAAACAACCCTAATCACCTAGCTAAGGCCTAGAAACAACCTAGAAGCAACCAGATTTGTCTTCAGAATGGTCTTTGGGCTAATACAAGAGGAAAACAATGGTTGTTGATGCCCGATCACGTAGCTAAAACCTAGCAACGACCTAGAAGCAACCTAGAAACAACCCTCATCACCTAACTAAGGCCCAGAAACAACATAGAAGTAACCAGACTAGTCTACAGAATCCTTGGGCTAAAACAAGAGGAAACTAATGGTAGATGATGCCTCTTTTAACTAGTTTGGAATGAACGGACTGACATAGTCAAAGGAGGCGTTGATGTGGCAATATAGTCTAGTTAATTCACACATGGTCAGTATGCCCAACAGGTGCGGTCGAATAAACAGCTGTGAATAAACGACGAAATTCGCAGCAACGACGACGACCACTGGAACAGTTGTAGCCGAGACTTTCATATCTATATAGAGCGCCCCGGCTAGTCAATAAGGAAAGCAACAACTACAACGCTACGCACAGCGACGCCCGTGGGAAATTACGACACTGGCCATTCAGTCGGGAATGCCCTGCAGTTATGAACGTGTGATATACTACAGTACATGACGTTAATCGCTGGCCCGGCAATTATCGGCTATCTTGAGCGAAGATGCGCATAAAATAGTAACCGGTTGATAAGAAAAATCCGATGCGAAGACGAGTCGGGAAGAATGAAGAACAATAATTAAAGCAAAAAATAGTAATGAACAGCCGGCAGCGTTGTGAAAGAAGTTGTACACGCGTAATTGCTGCGGCCGCTTAATTACAGCTGTAATGAGTTGACGGGGGAAATTAATGTAGTGCATGCAACTTCGCGCGTGTTTGGACAGACTGTAACGTTTCATTTGGCCATCGGACACACCGATTATTGCGTGCAGCGTGCCGAAGTACGGTCTCTAACTGTAAGATAGTCTACATATGCCATATTTGGATTAGTATTAAGCGGTATAGTAGAGTTATTAGAGGCATATCCTTACGTGGTCATGCATGCAGTAAAGGGTATGACATGACTTATGTTCTGGCCAGGTATCATTTAAGGTGGGGTCAGACTTCCTTTGGTCAAAAAATTCAATTTTGGGATTTAGTAATCACCTGATAGAGAATTTCTTTATCTTTCAGGAAATATATCACAATTGGGCACTCGCCGTTTCAAAAAGAATTATTGGTCCTTTTTGTTCGACACGTTCACAGGAAATGTACGTGTACCCCTTACTTAATTTCTGAGTTTTTGTCAAAACAACATATTTGAAATTTGTGCACTTTTTTTTTCGGGAACTATCGGGCGTAAGCAAGCAAAATTTTCACGCGTGTTAATTAGTGGCATTTACACAGCTGGTACCATGACCAGTAGCCTAGGTGCATTCGTATTTTTTAGTATTAAAAAAACTATTCATATGTGCCAATTTTCATACATCGACAAATGTAAAAAAAAACATAAAAACATTTGGCAGATCCCAAGTACCGTGGGAATCGATGTTATGCGAAGCATGAGGAGGCAAGGTGACTGGCTTGTAATTTTTTTAGTGAGCGAAACGTTACGAAATGACGCTAAATATATGCACAGATGTTGTACGCACAGAAAAATATTGAACAGTCGCATATGTTTCATATAACCAGTTGTTGACAACTGCGTAACGATGCCAACAGAGGCATGGGTATTACCAACACCAGAAGCGGTAAGCTAATATGTAGCACTTGTGCTTGCAAGAATGGTAGCCCTAGATAGTGCTTCGTGGACCAACTACAGTGGATGCCTGCCTCGTAGGAGTACATATGTAATGTTTATAAAGTTAGATGGCCTGCACTGCAACCACAATTGACGTTTCACCAACATTACGCCTGCATAGGGTATACGGGTGTTTTCCCAAAGCAGTTCCGAGACCTGGCGTGGCTTTGTGGTAGAATACTTGATTGCCACGCAGATTGCTTCGGTTCGATTCCTAGCGAGACCCTTTTATTTATTATTTACATTCGTCGGGTCAACGCAGCCGACGTCAGTTTTTCTTAACGTTCTCGCTTTTATATTACTAATGTCTGTCCTCGCCGTTCCTGGGTAGATATAAATAGTCGAACACCAGAGGCGCACACCCGCGGCCCGTGGAATGCGGGTATGTACCACACGTGTCTGCAGAAAAGGGTTTGACGACGTATGCGACAGGATTTTCACGTTATTCATGTCATGACCAGTCAGACATATTCGTCAATACCTCTTACCCTCCCATACAAATTTTGGTCTACCCCAAGTTTAGGAGGCCATCACGAGAGCACCCAGACGTAGGCGGATAGATAGATAGATAGATAGATAGATAGATAGATAGATAGATAGATAGATAGATAGATAGAAACGCAAAAGTGCTTACAGTATGCAAAGAAATGCTTCGCATTTAAAAATCTTGTTTTTGTGGTACGCTCACAATTTTAGTTGCACTTCTGTGAAGTGTGAGTAACTACCTTTTTGCAAAATTGCAGTGCTCCGCAGACAGGACATCTTATCAGAAAAAAGTACATATGTAGAAAAAAAATACTAACCACATTTTGAAACTAATTTTGAGCTCTAATGCAACCTGCGTCTACCTTTAAAATACCTTGCAAATTTTATAGCCATAGCTTTTATTACCACTGCTGTACAGCCAAACTTTGAAACTCACTTTCAAAGTTTCACCCCACCTTAAGCAGGAAATCGGGCAAAGTTGGCTCAAATGCAGCCATTCAAATTAAATGCATCTACCCTCCTGAAATTTCAACATACTCCCATTGAGCCTCACGAATTTTTGTGCTCGACTTAGGCTGGTGACGTTCCTTTCTGCACCAATATATCACACATTGGGCAATGATAGAGTTATGCCCTGCGTACGGGTAACGCTACATACGGGTAAGCTGAAGATTGGAGAAAGGGGCACCGAGTTCCTGCCCCTCTTCCCCCCCTTTCCGAGGAGCGGGGAAGCCCATTTTTTATATTTTTACTCTTTTATTGAGGGTTGGTAGCGCGAACAATTGCCGACAGGGACACATGGCGCTTGTGTCCGTCTGTATTTGCATGTTTCGTTTATTCGAGCTATGAACGTCCAGTATAATGAAATACCAGCTACAGCCCAAACTGCCACGCTTCTGAGCTTACCATTCTGGTAGCAAAAATTTGCATAGTCGATAAAAAATTGGCGTCACTAAGGCCCGAATTCACAAACCAACCTCATCCTTACCTCCGAGTTTTCCTTATCGGTTTTACGCCTTTATTGCGCTTGATGAACAAAGTAGGCCAGTATTCATGAACCAATCTTGTTGTTATCTTTTACCCTGTTAGCCATTTTTGTGCACCTTATAGCGCATGTAGAGAGTACAGAAACTTGAGGAAAACCTGAGGTAAGGCCAAGGTTGGTTTGTGAAAACGGGCCTAAGTGAATCATGTGAAAAACTAGAGTAAGTGGATCTGGACGTCCATACACCTGCCCTGACCACCATGCAAGAGAGTGTTTCACGTATAAGAGTGAACATACGAGAGCGGCAAACTGTGTGGTCCCATTTTCCAAGATGCTGCCATTCCACAACGCCGCACGTCTTGTCAACGTTCTGTTTGCTCGCAAAATTTCTGATTGATCTCTCGCCAGGTTCCGGACTGAACTTCGCGTCCGGCTCCTTCAGAAATTCGAGGAATGACTCGTCAAAGTCGCCACGCAAGTCCACTGCCCAGAGGAGCACACAGCGAGTCGCTTTTACAATATGTCATTCATGTGACGGTTGAGCGGTTGAATTGGCGCCCAAAGTGGGAAACGTCCGTCGATTGAGTGATGGATCCTTTCGCCCTAGCCAGAAGTCGACGCTTGTCGAGTTTGACTTTGATATATACGGATAGACTCGAAGACGAAGTCAGAGTCAACTAAAGGGTGCCCGTTTCGGAAACAACCAGCATGATGCTTCAAAAAACCGAATTCTCGAGAGTCACGGCTTTGCGTGTCAATCGTTTTAGTCGATAACCTCCTGCAAGACGTAAAGAGAAGAGCCCCACACAGTGTTGTGCGCAGTGTTTTCTTCGATGCGCTTCTACGAGCGGATCCATCATCAACGATGTCAGTTGCATTGCTACTGAAGGATGCCGCAAAGCAGCGGATATGACAGACCGTCGGGCTCCTTTCCGGCATTCCTTTGCTACACAGACCACCACGGCGTACTGTAACTCCTCGGAGGCCCCCGTGCATTCCGTGCGAAACTGCCGCCACTGGGTCAGAGGCGTAGCATCCTTTGAGATGACGCACCTTCCCTTTCTGGAGTTTCACAGAAGCCGGCGGCAGGGCGCACGCCTTTTTTTTTTTTCTTCTTCAACAAACGAACCCACTGACCCGTTGGAGTGCTTCAAAAGGGAACAAGCCACCGCTGCCGACACCACAGAAAAAAAGAAGAAAAGAAGGCTTAACGGAACTCCGCGTCTTCGACGCATAGTTTGTACTCCGGAAGTCGACAAAGCCCTCAAGCAGCGATAAACGTCGTCACAGACAGCGGGACGTCGCTGCAAGACGAAGACGAAGAAGTGAAAAGGGACTCCGTGCGAAGAGGATTCCCACACCTCGCGCTCTTCTTCTTGACGGAGAAGAATTCCGATGCAAGGACACCGCCCCCTTCAGAAGCAGACGACGCGGCCCGTCGCTAGCCCTTTCCTGTCGTCTGCCACGTATCGATAGTACAGCGAGAAACCTGTTTTCGGCACCTTTTCGTTTGCTTCGGACGCGTTCGAACGGTGAGGATTTTCGACCACCACGCAAACACCACGCTTCGCGGTTTTTGAGTTTTGTTGTGTAGTCGTGTGGCACCGCGCTGCGTCGGGCTCGTGGGGTTCCGGTGTGCGCGGCGTCTTTCTTGTGGACATTGTACGGCCATGCCCCCGTTGAGCCATCCGGGGGCGCGGTGTGCGCATCTTTGTGTCTTTTTCTTCGTTGTTCAGCGCCGCTCGCGCGGTGAATGGGTGCAAACGGGGCGCCATTAGAGGAATTAGCGTTAAGTCCTCGTGCCAATAAATCACGCCCCGTCTTTTTCTGAGTGGGCGTGCGCGCGCATGCTTTTGACTGGCCCGCGGTCGGTGCTTGCGGTGTGATGGATACGCGTAGCAGACGACGCGCTGCTCTGGTGGTCGTCTGCAACGCGCTATACACCTCTTGCAGACGGACTGGACTCTCTCACGAAGTCGTCTGCTTCGCTCCTTCTGGTCAAGCGATGAATAGTCGTTCAGAGACTGCAGTGGTCAGTTCTTGAAGAGCCGTTTGGTCACGTTTGTGGCTTCGTAGGCGGCTGTCGGCGCATTCCTAACTGAGCACCTCCGTCCTAACGCTAGGCCGATCGGTTATCGCATGATTAGCCACCGGGTAGTGAACAGGGGTTATGGATCGCCCTGTGCTGTCGTGCAGCTGCTCGACAGCAGTGCGGAAATGGTCAGCTTACACCGTCCGTGGAAACATGAGTGCGACCTCGGTGAAGTATTTTGACATTGTTAGCAGCGACGGCGTTGCTTGGTGCAAGTGTTCCCAGTGTACTTATCCTGGCTTTAGGTCTGTATGGGAAGGTTCATAAAGCGAATTACGGTTCGCTTTCAGAACCAGTCAATAAGATCTGCCTTCTGGACACCATCGTAGTCTACTATGCCGAATTTCACCGCGTTCACGCTTAGAGATCTAAAAGTCGCGGTTATATTTATACGAGAGCCGAGTAGATAGATTAGATAAGATGGTCATGATTGCAGTATTGGACAGTTTACTCAACAGCACCGCAAGTCATTCAGGACAGAGGAAGTTCGAGGCATTTCGGCACCACATTTGAGAGACATGCAAAGTGGTTGTATACAGAATTGTGAAAAAAAAGAAAAAGTCAAATCAACTTCACCAGCACATCGTGTGCGGCCAGAACCAGAGGAAACGCTACAAAGGAGCTGTGTTTAGAACAAGTGGGAACGCTTTAGATAAAGAGCCTGCATGACCGGCGTCATGTAGGCTCCCTAAGCTTTGCAGCACTGTGTGCTCTACTGGACTAATGTGTTTAGGAAAGTTATTATCGCAGACGGTTAACATCAATAAAATTTCAACAGAATATTTCCTTGCTAGACATACGTTAACGAGGATGACGAAGCGGACTTCATTTACATGGATATAAAATATGAATGCGGAAGCAACATGTACAATCGATGTATCACCCATACACGGATGTAATGTGCAGATGTACACGTATGCACATTACATGGTAAAGGAAAAGCAGAAATAAAACATGAATATGTACATTTTGCGCATTTACATGGTGTTTCCGCCGGCACCAACCTAGACATCAGCCTACCAAAACCAGGCAGGCCGAAAGACAAGTTTCCCACGTCTGTCACAGACCAACACAAAAGGCCAAGATCAGTACCGAAGGAATTCCTCCTCACCGAGAAAGAAGAGCTCCTCCGACAAAACAGATAGCATCTCCTAGTACAGTCGCTCTAGGATCATATAGAGAGCGCGATGGCGACGGCCTGCTGCAACCCTCACAGCGGTTGCGCCAGGGACAGAAAGCACCGGCAACAATGAGAAGGCAGGCGAAGCGGCCTCCAGAACAACGCCCAGAGGAAACGAAGCGATTTACTCCGAGTCTACGAAATTCAGCATGCACGGCCCTCCACAAAATACGAGCAATGACACGCGTTGCCTCAGAAAATGCTGATTTGTTTCCAGAATGGATCAATTCGGGCATGTTGCTGACTGGACCATTATCCATAGCTCGAGGTGGTCGAGAGTGGGAAGAAAACTCCATCCCAGGCGCCCTATGAAGTCCCGGAGGGGGCCGGGCTCCAAGACACACGACTAGAGCAAGCGAGCAACAAAGCAGCTGTTGTGTCAGCAATAGGATTGTTCAACACATCTACCCCAGGACAGGTCGACTGGACATGGCAAAAAAGGCAACAGCTGTTGCATGAAATGAAGGAAGTGTTACTGACTGTAGGACCCTGTTAAGATGCACATTAGGCATCAAATGCCGGAGGTGAGTGCCAAGAAAGTGGTATGCGAGCGTCTGCGCGAGGGATTCCTCGGTGATGGAAGGAAAGGAAAGTTTATTCAACCAGTATACACAAACACTAGAGGCACTTATACACTAAAATTTCGAAATGTGGTCAGTATAACTTATACAAACGCTAAACGCAACTTTAGACAGATTTCAATAAAACACTGTGCGGTGCTAAGAAATTATGGAACAAGAAACATGTTACCTCTCAAGTAGCTGAAGAGAGAGAGAAAGAAAAAAACATGGTTGATCCCTCCGTCATAGGAATCGGTATAACACGAAAGTGAAACGTGTCCTTACAGAAGTAGTTGAATGTTTACCGTACATTGATATAAGAGAGCTTGTACAATGTCTGTTGGTGTTTGACAGTTATAGCACCGTTTAACGCGGATGCATCCACGTTGGCGCTTGGTGGTACATTTGTATTCCGACGACTAACGTCAATGATCAATGATTAAACAAACCATTGTGGTCATATATGCTCGTAGTAGCTGTACGGTGAGAGCGGAATAAGAGAAAGCGGTGTGACAGCCAGAAGAGCGTCACTGATTGGACGCCGAATTTGGGCTAAGGTCGCCTACTCGCGGCATGTTGAGAGTTATTGAACACCACTGCCCGACCAGAGGGAAACGCAACGCGCGTCGTGTCTTCCCCGTTGGCCGGCTGCGATTTTTGGTGGGGCGAGTGTAAGTTGCGAACGCGGTGTTATGGCCCACTAAGCACTCGCGCGTCGCAGAGCTACCTTTGGTATGGATGGATTCTATGAGCAACGCCGACGCTGCGGGTAAGGTCGCCACCTGGCAGTGTGTTAATGCGTCGACAAAATTGTACTTTTCCTATTCGAAACGCGCCGAATGGGACGGACGCGTAGAAGCGACGCTTTGAAAGAACTAATCGTGGATTTCATGGTTATGATGCATTCCTTCACTTTAGCAAGAGCACTGTGAGAGGACAGTGGTAGATATAAAAGGCGCGTTTGTAAAGCTTACAGAGTATGTGGCCGTGGCGCTGTGGATAGCGTGCCCGGCATCTCTTGTCGCGGACCGAGAGGTCGTAAGTTCGAATCCCGTTGGCTGAACCTTTTCTTTGTCTTCTGATCATTTGTATTTTTTCGACGTCATTTCCGTGACGGAAATACGTCACTGAAATCTTGGTGGACCCCGGCATAAAACACTTTCGTGTTAAAAAAACGGGGGGGGGGGGGGGGGGGGTTCGAGTAGCATAGCGGGTCGGATGACTTGTTTTTCCTCCTTAACTCAATATGGCGCGGCTGGAAATTCTAGGTTTTTTAATACGAAAAACCGAGTCAATAAAGCGAGGAAATAGCCAGTAACACAGTCGGAAATACCCAGCACCCCATTGCACGCTTAACAATGAAGAAACCGTCTATACTGCGCCGAGTTAAATTGGCAGCTACCTCCGCAGAATTCTGCTACATGCAATGTGTCCCGGAAAATATCCAAGAAGCTGCAAGTTTTTCAAGTTTTCCTACATCCTATATACCGTATGATCTCGGAATGCAACACTAATCTACAGACAACGCCTATTTAATCGCCAACAGAAGACCAGCGGGAGGCACATCTGACTAGACCAAGTCCCGAGAGCCTACAACGGTTGAACAGGGATGGGCAATGAAATTGAGAATTGGACGAATTCTCGTCTGGTCGGGATGTAATGGCACGGTAGAAATAAAAAAAAGACTGAACGTTATTATATCTTCAACAACACCTTTTTGGTCAGCGTTCAGTGTTTTTATTTCAACCAGGGATAGACTATCATGCCAAGCCCATGGCTACATGGACTAAGGTCGCAAACCACCTCTTGAACAGCCTGCTCAAGAAAAAAGAGTTTAATTCTCTGTCTCTCTCCCGAAAGTGACATCCATGTTCCCGCCGCCCCAGACAATGAATGCCACTCTCTCTAGTTGAGTGTCATCCATGCTGTCATGGTGTCAACGACATCTTCGTCGAAATGAAGACGAAGAAATCGGCATATGCAGGGCATGTAGCTCGAAGGCAAGATAACCGCTGATCATTAGGAGTAATCAATAATAATAATTTTTGGGATTTAACGTCCCAGAACCGCGCTATGATTATGAGGGACGCCGTAGTGGAGGGCTGCGGGAATTTCGACCACCTGGGGTTCTTTAACGTGCACCTAAATCTAAGCACACGGGCCTCGAGCATTTCCGCCTCCATCGAAAATGCGGCCGCCGCGGCCGGGATTCGATCCCGCGACCTGCGGGTCAGCAGTTGAGCCCCATAACCAGTAGATCACTAGGAGCAACAGGCTGTGTTCGAAGAGAAGGCAAGATGGAGGCATAAACTTAGGAGGGCAGATGAGATTCAGAAGTTTGCGGGTATAACGCGGCCGCTGCTAGCACAAATATGGCAGAGACCAATGCTCTGCAGTGGGTGGTAGTCACTTTGATGATGATGACGATGCCATCATGGCGCATTGGAGGAACCGCTGATTTATCCATTACGTTTTATTTGCTCGACGGCAGCGCCGCACATTGCTAAGGGCAAATTACAGAAAGGAGATACCCTCGTAAGACACAATTAAGAGAGCGAACGCATTAAGCACCGATTCAACTAATGCATTATTTATTTTGCCCCATGGGCCCCTTGAAGGCATTACGTAGGAATGGTGGTAAAAACGAACTGTGTCCTTGAATACATATGTTTCAAATTTTACATTAATCTATACATCACTGCATAGTGTACAACGCTGAAACATAAGTATGACACAATATAATGAACCTGTGGGTGGGCTCCCTCTACCGCATTTTCCTGAAGACGCTCACGGACAGATGCTTCCGGAAAAAGAAAGCGTCCGACGTACCACACGAGCTTTTATACATCCGTGCGAGTCAGACTTCCCTAGTGGTTTAACCAGCCGAGAGAAGGTTACGTTGCGGAGGCTTCGTCTCGGGGTTACGCTTACCCCATCTGTGACCACCCTTTGGGCGCAACATTACCGCGGACCATGTGGTACATCGCGGCCACTTTGTGACGCCCCAATCCGCCATGTGAATGCCACACACTTGTTGTGGACTTGCACAGGCCTGCAACTAAGCTTCCTTCGCCCCCTCCGTGCAGCGAGTCTTAGGCCTGCCCGATCACTCGACCTCAACCGCTGGATCCGTGGGCCTTACCACCGATCATTGTTAGACTTTATACACGAAGCAAATCTGCATGTGTATTTTTGACACTACCATTTACTATGCCTAAGGGCAGGCTTTCGAAATAAATAAATAAAAAAACTGGTGTAAGGAATTTGGAACGTGTCAGCACAAAACAATCAACGATACAGCCAGGAAAATATTTTCACAGTAAGCCACAAGAACTATTAGACAATTATTTATTATGAAAAAGACAAATGTTAAAACAATATTGAAAGGAAACGTTTAACACACACAAACACGCACACACACACACACACACACACACACACACACACACACACACACACACACACACACACACACACACACACACACACACACACACACACACACACACACAGTGCGCTGTCTATCTTCAAATATGAACACACACGCGCACACACACACACACACACACACACACACACACACACACACCATGAAGAACTTGTCAAGTCTACTGTAGCGGAAGAACTCGTCCCATGTTATCTGACAACGAAGCGGGTTAAAAAGTCGCATTGATTTCTAAGTGAAGCGCACAATCCTTCTTGCATTTTGCCCCCCTTCCGTACATGGGGCCCGCCGTCGTTTCAAAGTAGAATCCGCATCACCGATCTCAGCAGCACAGCATCTGTACTTGCTGAGCTGCCACTGCTGATAATTTCACCGTCAAGCAACGCGGTGGCCCATTTTTCTTGCGTCCCATTAAGGCTCAGAGTAAAAGACGTAATTCCTTGTCTATACGTCTAGATGCGCGACTATGATTTTAACATCTATCTGCACCGTGCTCGGCCTGTTTATCAGCACGCCGGCTTAGCGATGACTCGGGCCTACCCAGGCACTCGATCAACCTCGCGTACCCACGCCGAAAGCGAGGCCCTCATAGGCGCGGGTGGTTGCCGGCATGATATGTCGTGCTGGCAGCAGGTCGCGATAAACTTGTACAGACGGGTCCACTGTTAAAGGGAACAGCTGCGTGCGCAGCATGTCTGGCTTTCGCTGTCTTACAGAAGCATAGTGACCTGGATTTGCATAAGACTACTGGTGATTGACAGTTCTGACTCCCCTTGACAGACTAGTGACGTGCATCAAGATTGTTTCCTTGTCCACTTGCTGTTAGAGGGCCGGCAATATTGATGGTGTTCATACGAGTGTTCCCTTTAACACTGGACCGTACTGTACATAAAGACGTCGCGTGCTTCGCGTGTCCACGCGGCTTACAGCAACGTGTACGGGATAAGAACGCCATCAGATGTCGCGTTGCAATCGCAGAGCTCCAATGATATATGCGCGCCCCCCTACAAGAGAGAAAGAGAGAGAGTGATTCGAGAAAGAGAGAGAAAATAAAAGGACGCTATTTTCTGCCTCCCGTCGTGGGGGGCACGGCTCAGCGCCTGTAGGGATGGGGAAAGGGGAAGTAAAGATGATAGAAAGAAAGATAGAAGATAGCGAGAAGGGGTGAGTAGATGACAAGAGAGTGTCTTGTC
This sequence comes from Rhipicephalus appendiculatus, assembly GCA_030522465.1. NCBI lineage: Eukaryota > Metazoa > Arthropoda > Arachnida > Ixodida > Ixodidae > Rhipicephalus > Rhipicephalus appendiculatus. The sequence continues at coordinate 28,671 of JALIZH010025350.1, forward strand.
AGTCCAGGCAGGGAGGACGAAGCCAAGGCGTTCGTCTATAGGGCGTCGAGGTCCGCAGGAACCGCAAACTTGAGAAAGGCTCGCAGGGCTGGTACCATGGACCATCCTACAAGTTCGTGTTTTCCGTAAGCCCGCGTCTGCAAGTGGAAGTTAGAAGACGCGAACTTCGGAAAACACGAACTAATATCCACGGGGTGCAAGAGACGAAGGACCTAGTGCTTATCGTTATCTCCAGGGGGCGCACACGTCGCGCGGGGCCGCAAATGTTTTGCTGTAAGTACGTATATTCACTGTCAACTTCATGGTGGCACCGTATATGACCGCCACGGCGACCTATATTTAAAACAAGTTAACTGAGGTCGATTAAAGTGGCGAGCACGGCGTGTCGGTACATAATTCCTCTTCTTCCGCCTGTGTGACTTTTTGCGCTGGATTTTTTTTTTTTTTGCAGTTTCTTTAAGCTCCTATTGAGACATTTCCTTGTGGCCCCCTAAGATACCATCTAACCATCTTGTGCATGGCCGAGGTATGTTTCTGTTGTCTTCGACTTTGGCTAATTATAATCTCCGCTCTGTTGACCTGGTGGCTGGCATGAAATTACCAGTCACAAAGAAAGAAAGAAAGAAAGAAAGAAAGAAAGAAAGAAAGAAAGAAAGAAAGAAAGAAAGAAAGAAAGAAAGAAAGAAAGAAAGAAAGAAAGAAAGAAAGAAAGAAAGAAAGAAAGAAAGAAAGAAAGAAAGAAAGAAAGAAAGAAAGAAAGAAAGAAAGAAAGAACACCACCAAGTACTGACAGACACTGACGCTGTACCACCCGCCTTGCATGCATTGTTCTGTTTCGCGTGTATCTTGTCAGTGAACAGCTAAATCTTTTGTGCATCCTTTTCGATTTTGAATCTCGCTTTGATACGAGGACAACCTGCACATAATAAAGAACGAATAAAGATCACGGGGACGCTGTTACACTTGAAGCAACGACTCAATCAATTTGGGCCATCCGACAAACGTGCAACCGCTCCCTGCGATCTCGGCAATCACTGGCACGGTCCCAGCTAGGTCCTATTTCCTCTTTCTCTCCATACAGGGTAGAAAGATAATCGTCGATATCCTACTGTTAACCTGCATGCTCTCCTCACCCTTATTTGCCATTGTCTCCATTAACTATGCGCGACAATTAAAGATAACGAATCGCTCCGCTTGTCCAGTGTAACAAGGCATGCCCACACAAGACGTACCGGATATGACGCCGTGCGTATGCATGTAAGACTGGACAGAGAGGGTAGGTTGCTTAACAGATTGCTAGGCAAGTCAGATTAATATACAATGCTTGTGAAAATGAAGTTTACAATCGAAGGGGTGGCTACGCAATTTGCATGGCGATTGTTGTGCGACGCCGTACGATAGTCTCTTATAGAGACGTTTCAGTGCATAGATAGGACTGTCCAGAGAGGTGAGCCTGTGAAGCAGTTTGGCTGTACTGGCTGCAGTGGCATCTCACTATGCGCGTTTCTTGTATTCTAATAGAATGAGTTGCGGGGTATTACGTGCCAATACCGCTGGTCATTAAGGGTAACTGACTGGACTCCAAGAGAAGGCAAACGCGTGAGGGGGGAGACAGAAAATTAGGTGGGCAGATGAGATTTAAGAAGTTTGCAGGTATAACGTGGCAGCAGAAAGCACAGGACCGGGTTGATTGGCGGAACATGGCAGAGGCCTTTGCCCTGCAGTGGGCGTAGTCAGGCTGATGATGATTATAATGATGATGATGATGACGATGATGGCGTGCCAATAAAACCAGGTTATGATGATGAGGCACGTCGTGTTGTACGTGCTCCAAAAATTTCCACTGCCTGGAGTTCTTTAACGTGCGCATAAATCTGAGTACACGGGCTTCTAGTATGTCGCCTGCATAAAAAATGGGACCACCACGGCCGCGATCGAACCCGAATCATTCGTGTCTGCTGCCGAGCACCGTAAGCACTGTAGAACCGCGGCTGCTGACCTCTACCTGAGTCTGTAACGAAGTACACTACTTGGTATGTCAAGAGGCAAGTGGCTTGTGCAGTCCTTGATAGACTAGGCGGTGGCCCATTACCAGAATAAGGATAGGTCAGCGCATCCAACAGGAACTTCCCGTCGATGATGTTGCCGAGCTTTTAAGAACATGTATAAGACACTTCTAGAAGGCTGCTTGTATTTAAACGCGATGGCGTTAAAGTGCTCGTTTCGCAGAAATCCCGGTATCGGAATTCTTCTCTTGAAGGCAAAGCTCAACTGTCCTCCAAGTTTTTTGGATACGTCGTTTACTTTATTCGTACTACTCTCTTTTATAAAAATTTCTGTTTCCTTTCCCTGTGCAGGGTAGTCAACCTGACATATCTCTGGTCAACCTCTTCGCAGTTATAGACATTCTGTACAGCTCTCGTCACTGCAGTTTCAGTGGATAAAAAGTTGCTCACAAGCCTGTTTCTTCTATTCTACAGTCAACGGACTTTCAATGTAGTCGTTTGTCGACGGCCTGTCCCCTAAACTCGGGGATAGGCTTGTACATAACTCAATTATTCCTCGCTATCGCTGTGACAGCCTTATCAGAAGATCAATAAGCAAATTCACGGGTTACAAACCGCAGTCGGGACAGTCTAGGTTAATACAATAAACAGTAAATGTAACAACACAGGAAAGTCAAGTTGCTAGCAGCTATGAAAAAAAAAGTGTTTCAGATATTGCTTGTTATCCCGGAAATCTTCATAAAGCAAACTGCGTTTGCCTCATCAAACAGCAAAAAGGAAGCAGTCTGCTTCAAAACTGAAGCAGCATTTTTGAATACCGTTGAAAGCAGTGGCATGCGGTATTCGAACCCGCGACCTTCGGTTCAGCAGACGAGCACCATAACCGCTAAACCACCGCGGCGGGCATTCGCTTCAATGTGAGCATCATGATGATGATCATTATCCTTCTAGCATATCCTCGCCTAAAAGTCGCCCTCTAGTGTACGCAGTGTGTTTCGTTTTCTGTCGACATTCTTTGTGTTTAATGTGAGCATTGATGATGATGACCATCATTTTTAGCATATATTTATGTGTCCACTGCATAGCGAAGCCGCTGATGGTGGTAATGTTGAAGCAGGCGGGGTCAGCCTTGCATATACAGACGGCAATTGTTCCGCCTGAGCCACCTCCTGAATTACACGGGTCTGTCATCACGTGTCAACCAGCCCAGTATCTTGAAGGAAGGCAATCAAAAGTCGTTGCACGCTCCTCCTCGTTGCCGCCCCCCCCCTCCAGGAAAAAGGACATCTTCTAATGTCCTGTACTTAAGACTAACCCTTTGCAGGCTGCGAACCATCGCAGCTCTTTCCTCTCTTAATAATCTCCAATTTATCCCATCTTGTAATAGCTGATTCCATATTGTACCTGCGAGCTTCTTAATTTCTTCACTCTATCTAACCCTTCGTCGTCCTCGGCTACATCTTTCCACATTCTACATCTTTCCACAACTTAGTATACATTTCTTCGCTCTAACTCTGGGGTCTCAAACAGGCGGCCCGCGGACCGCACGAGCCTCTGTTCGCCCTATATATATATATATATATATATATATATATATATATACAAAGGAGTGTGAACTTAAGGGCTCGTTTGCTTTGTTAAACACATTATTAATGAGAACTAACAGACAATGATGCCAAGGAAAGTATAGGGGACGTTATTAGAAGTAATTGTAATGCAAATGTGAAGAAAGAGAAGTGGACGAAAAGATACTCTATATATATATATATATATATATATATATATATATATATATATATATATATATATATATATATATATATATATATATATATATATATGTGTGTGTGTGTGTGTGTGTGTGTGTGTATATATATTCATAAAAGCATGTGCGTGAGCTACACAGGCATGACTGGACTATAAAGCATTGTTTTCGAGAGGCAGCCCTAGTGGTCACCATGTTGCAAGCGCAATTTAAGCGTGAAACAAAAACGGTATTGCTGAATCGGCGGCAAGATTTTCCTCATTTTGGAGATCGGTATTGACGTGTTGTTTCATGGAATCCTGGCCCCAAATCTTCTTCAGAAATGACCAGTATACGAGATACGGGAAAGGCGTTCTTTTCCATGGGGTAACGTTTACTGACAATGCGTACGAACTAGCCCCCCCCTTCACAAACAGAAAGTCGGTGAATCCCACTACGGATAGGTGCCACTCCTCCCACCACTCCCTCTACCCACTACTCCCACAACACCCACACCTCAACACTACACCCACAACTCAACACTACACCCAATACTACTCCCGCGACTCCTCCCACGCCATTTACCCACTTCATTCAGCTCACTTCATTCCACTCAGTGAACCCCAATGCATGCCACCAGCGTCGCTATTTCATCAGTGTCCACCAACCGGAGCTGGCTGAATTTTTCTTAACGGCAGTCTAAAATGTGGGCTGCCCCTGTTCGTCCTCTAATATCTCAGTGCACGTCGCAACTTCGTAATGAAAAAAACCTAAACCCCTGCAAGCGCGGAATGTAATGAGAAAACGTGATTTCGCGCAGTTAAAAAAAAAACGTAATACAATCACACAAAAAAAAGAACAACTACCAAAGCGTGATGAGGAAGACGTGGTCCTTATTGTCTTTTATATAGCCCTCCCTGCGTATAATAAAACGTTCGGCCTTGACAGCGAGCCGCGTGTGCCGTTTCTTTTCCGAGTCGCGACTGGCCCGTTTCGCCCTGCGAGAGGCCAATTAGGCCTAACGTGGCGCCTTCGGGCAAAGCGAAAGGCGTAAGCAACGGCTCCTGTGTGTGCGTAAGCGCGGACGAGGGCGCCGTTCAGGCAGAAGGAAATAAAGTGTCAAGAACAGACGGCGTTTCTTCTAAAGGAAGTGAGAATTATTGTAACGATGCCGCTTTCTGTTTCGTTTAAGGAGTGGGTGAATTATAACTATAGGCTCCGGGTGTTCAGAGTTTATTTTTCTTGAAATTCGGAGGGTGTTTCTTGGAGTTTATTTTTTTCCGAGGAAATTCGGCGTTTATCTCAGTTATTTCGCGCAAATATCCAATTTTCCGAAATTCGGTGTTTAATTTTGCATTTTAAGTTGTTGCAGTGTGTTCTGATTAATTTCATTTGCAATGAAAATGCCCTGGACATTGTTGCTGATAAAATTTCTCCATGCTTTCATTTTGTTTCACTTCCTGTTCATTTACTCTGTTAATAAGGCTCCTGATGTCCACTACTATAAAGTCGCCAAGGTGTGCTTTTGGAGGGTAACAGGAGCTAGTCAAGCTACCTGTCGGCTTTTTCTCCCAGCCTGCCTCATTTTCTTGATGAAAAATAAAGGACCTGTCATTATTATTATTCTCAATACTCCGAAACCTTAGATGAAATGATACCCGAACACGAAAACATGCGAACACACAAAGTGTTATTTAGACGTCTGATGGTTTTGAACGCATCAACACATCATCATCATCATCATCATCAGCAGCAGCAGCAGCAGCAGCAGCAGCAGCAGCAGCAGCAGCAGCCTGACTACGCCCCCCTGCATGTTCCGGCCATGTTCCCCATGTTCAGCCAATCAACCCGGTCCTGTGCCTTGTGCTGCCACGTTACACCTGCAAACTTCTTAATCTCATCTGCCCACCTAATTTTCTGTCTCCCCCTCACACGTTTGCCTTCTCTTGGAATCCACTCAGTTACCCTTATCAACATATATACAAGCACAAATACTTGAATACAAGACACCTACGTTTGTTCGTATTATAATCTTAAAGCTTGTTGTAGTAGACGCAAGCGTACATTACGAGGTTGCTGCCGCTGATGGAGGTCCGCTCCATACGAGTGATGATGCTCAGCCTCGAAAACGCCCTTCGAACGTTGAAAGTGCCCTTTTAAAAGCCCTAGTTTATCGGATAAATACGAGTTGTCAAAAATTTTACCGGCGAGTGTTTATCAGATTTTCTTTCGGATTTATCCGAAAACGCGGATTATTACGCGGCAAATAGATTCTGCGCATGCGTGGTGAAGCTGCGCACGTCTTTTGCCGCACGCGCAAGAGTGTGATACAGCATGCAACAGTATTGCGCTATATATAATGGTTGGCGAATATTCGAAAATCCCGAACAACGAATCCGATAGCGTTCTATTCGATTCGAATATCGACTATTTTTTGAATAATAAGCAGTGATGAAAAAACCTTAAAGGAAGTTGACACCCCCCCCCCCCCCGGTGTGCTCCAGCGGGCTCAGATTCACGAATGTGACAGGAAGTGTTCGTAGAGTGCGCGATGAATGCATGAAAGCGTTGTGCTTCCCGTTGGTCGAAAGCAGTCATGATTGCGTCTGGCGCACCGCGTCAAAAAGCCCCTACAACGCTTCGGCGTAGTACTGCCACCCAGGCCCGTAGCCAGGGGGGGGGGGCCTAGGGGCCCGCCCCCCCCCCCGAAATTCGAATGGAGGGGGGTGTTTTACCGCGAATGAATAATACAAATAGGTGGTTTTCGAAGTTTTCAACAGGTGCCCCCCCCCCCCCCCCCCCCGAAAAAAATTTCTGGCTACGGGCCTGCTGCCACCATAGTACCGTTGCTCGTAGTACTGCTGTATGGCGGCGCCATCGATGTCAAAATGGACAGCATTAGGCGTTCGTGCTAACGAACCTCTTTGCATTTGCGGCGTAGTGGTTGCAAAGCGTCCGGCTCCTTCGACATGGATTCGCAGGTTCGATACCACGTTCGGGTAACTCAAAGTTTTTGTTTCTGGCTTTCATAGTGAGCGACCCGCGTGCCCTTTATTGACAGCAATTCCGTGACGGAAATGACGTGCACCAATCGTTGGTGGACACCGGTATAAGACACTACCGTGTTAAGACTTACGGGAGCACCTATAAGGAATTCGTGTGATTGGCAATTGCGAGGGCATTAACTGTCGCTGAGAAATAGCGAGAGCATTAACTTGTCACTGAGTTCGACGCCCACGAAGGACGAGGCCATCAGAACGAAGTGAGACGTGCGGAGCGCCGAGGCAATCCCGGCCTGCTCCCACCCCCGCGCTGACCAAATGATTGTGCAGTGGTGGGAGGAGCTTCTGGCCAGCGACAGCCTTGATAGCTTTCTGATGATGAGCCTCACAATGAGGAAAACAGTGCATTCGCATTAAAGGAAGGTGACTTGTAGTAATTTTGTACTACTGTACAATGGACGAGCTAGAGCAGCATTCTCAGACGATCACATTCGGCGACGGTGGCACATTGTGTGACTTACATGATTCGGCGTGTCCAATTATTGAAGCGACTGGTGGCCCCTTTTACCTGAAACAGCGGGCACTTTTCGCCTTTTCGCTCGGTTTCAAGATTGCAATAGCAGCAGCACAACACGTGCTGCTGCTATTGCAATCCGGTCACTTCAGCTATCACTCTCTAACACCGAAGCAGAAAGCTTGTTTTCGAAGTTGTGCTAGAGTAAGGAAAAACACTTTTTCCGCTTTCAGGTAAACGGAATGCGCTTAAATTTAAGGACTAACTCTATTCATGTTGTGTGTAGCTTAAAAAAAATATATATATCTGAAATATTTGGCCAGTCACAGGAAGAAAAATGTTGAAAATGAGCGGGCTACTCACTAAGGCTTTTGTTCCCCGCCAATGCTACTTGGCTGCGCCGGCGCACTGAACCGGAAGCAGCCCACGACCTGGTCTTGTAAACAACGAAAGGGTCAAAATCGCGCGTGTACTACCGCCAATGAATGTAGTTCCACAATCGCGTCCGTATTTTTCACGTGAAATATAAAAAAATCACAGCATATCCACGGAGTGAATGATGATGAGTGGGCGAAGCTCCGGAGGTTCATCGGTAAACCGTGAATCTTCCCTGAAGTTCGCCCAGTACATCATCAAAGACGTGACAAACACTATGTGTATATATACAAGAAATTGATATTTTATTCGTGAGCCGTGATTTACCGTTTTGTTTTCGTTTCCTCGTTGGTCGTGGTTACCGTGTACATAGGCCGTGGCTTCCATTCCCCCCTTCATTATAACGGCTTTATGGTCGGTGAAATGGAGGGAGAGCGGTTCCTGGATGGGTCGTAGTGCAAATTTGCAAAAACGAGATCGATGCAGGTTCCTCGGATGGTGGTTGGTTGCATGTGGTCAAACGATATGCATGTGAGACCATATCGCGATGCCATGTGTTGTATGAGCCAACTGTTTTCAGTGATGTCAACGTTAAAGTCACCCACCAGTAGGGTAACGGGACACGCTTATTCTTCATCGTCATCAGCGTCATCGTTATGACGCATAGTGGGTACATTCCATGTGCTGTGCCGTGATGGCAGCGTCATCGTCATCGCACAGGGGTGGCTACGACGCACAACGAGGGATTAACCCATGCCCTAAGGAGCTTCGCCCCTAAAACTACTCCCTTATTTTCTACATGTAGCTATTTGATACTGGAAACAGCACACACCAGTGAGACACTTGCATTTATTCAACTTTATACGTTGTCACCTTTCGTTTTTGGACGCACGACAAAATCCCGCCTTTCACATGTACCTCAGACATGACCTGAAACGCCAAGCGGCGTCTGCGTCGAAATGAAACGCTGATGGCGCGCAGCCATCGGTTCCCACAGCGGTACGAGACGCGCGCCAAACCAGGACTGCTTCACGCAGGGCTACATGTGCAGAAGCTCCGCCCCGTAGCTTTCCCTTCTTTGCCAAGAAAAGTTATCCGCGAGTATTGGCCTCGAGGGCCACCACTGGAAACGCCGGCGCCACCGTCAGCGTGACGTGCTTGGCAGGATCACGTGGTCTCGGCGGCCGCGTCGGCTGCTTGCGGAGCGCTGCCGCGTGCTTTGTAAATGAGTTTCAAGCTCCCCCTGCGCTGCGGTCGGTACAAATACGGAGATTTTCTCGCATTTTGAACCCAACTGAACCCATTGTAACAGGAGTGGCTCCTCCGAAAGCGATGAACATGTGCCGGACGTACGCAACGAAGTCCGGTATAAGCCTGCACCGGTGCCCGTGGGACAAGAAACTGCGTGAAGAGTGCGTTGTGGGGGTAAGAACCGGCAAGCAGTGATCGGCTGCGAGTCATGTGTAGAACAAGCACTTCCGCGACGACGATTTTCGCTACTGCGTCGGGGCTGTGATGCTGAGTAGCAGAAAGTGCGCACTGCGACGATCGTCCGCGCGCTTCCCGCCGGCTAATGGTGCTTATCTACCGCAGTATGGAAAAGGCGCTGCCTTTTGCATCCTGCGATACCATCTCAGAACATTACTGTGCGACATCTTGATCGTCGGCCCCGTGCTCAGCGTCTACAATATGGGCTGCAGATACTTGAGTTACTGTTTAGATACGTTGGATTTAAAACTCGCAAGGTTCCTTGTACATTCCCCTAAGATGACCGGAAGGCGAAAGCCACCTTCTTTTCCTTCTTGTCAGTCAATGTACTGATTTTCCCCGCCCCGCTCCGAAAAACTTTGTGCACCTAAAGGGGTATTCACACGAGGGAGAACTCCTCGGGGGAGAAGCGAGGATTGCGGATCACGTGGCAAAGACGTCACGGGTTAGCGAGTAGGCGCGACGTCCCCGCGCCTCTTCGGAGGAGACGGGGACCTTTTCCCCGACAGGTCAAACTATCCCTCCGCGGTGGGGGATGTGGCGGTCTTTCGTGCAGGTGTTTGGCCACATTGTTGCACTTTCTGTGAGAAGGTGCGGCGGTGCGCTGGTGGTTTCGTTGTCTGCAGCCGGTGACACGGGCGGTACAATACACCAGAGTAGTCTGCTAACACTGGTCTCCCCCCTCCATTCGCTTCGTCCGTGTGAGCAGGGGACATTTGGGGAGTTTTCTCCTCGCGATTTCACGTCACTAGGCTCCGCCTTTATCCCCCGAGGGTTTCTCCCTCGTGTGAATACCCCTTAACGAGGTTTTGCACTGCCTCCGTGATCGGCCCACCGATCACGGAGGCTGTGCAAAGCGACCATGTCGAGTGAACATTTCATCATGTGACATCACGTTATGTGGTGTCATGGCGATGTCATGACGTCTTCACAAATTTTGGCAATCTGTGACGTCATGATGACGACATATGGTGACGTCATCACGTGATCGTGATTTTTTTTTTTTTGCATTACTCGCGCCGACGGTCAATCTTCCCTTTTGATGAGGCATCGAAGGTTTTCGCCTTCATAACCTATATGCGACGTTTGCTGGTGGATGTACATAGCGAGTGAGTCAAATGCTGCTGCTGATGTGTGCTGCATTTATGTTGGCAATATCATTCTTTCAGTCAATCGTGCATTCTCGTGACGCAAACGCTACGTGCTAAAAAGCCCAAATTTCCTTGTGCCACTCTCAAACTCAAGTTGGGCCTATCCAACCCCATGCCTTTTTTTGGAGCCTTATTTATTTATGTGGAAAAGATGCCGCGCTGTTGTTGTTAGACTCGACATACATCCCTAATTGCTGGGCAACTCTTCAAATAATGCTGGGCATTAATATTTTGCATTTCACTCTTTCCGTGTTGTTGTTACCTTGCTTTGCAGCTGCAGGTTTGCTGCAATAACTTCCCTTTCTTTCACCGCTATTTCAAGTTCAGGTAGGTCCTTGTTCACATCGACGTTTGGAGAACAAGTGCGGCGAACGTTACTGTATTTTCATTCGTTTCCTTGGCGTTGTATGCTACTACATGGCCTCGTAGACCACTTCTCCTTCCATCAGCAATCTCGAAGTGTTGAAGCTTTGGTCTATGAATTTGTTGATGGCAGAGAGCGGCAAGTTCAGTGGAATGCAATGGAAACGATAATTAAGCTCGCAACATATTAAAAAGGCATCGCATTTTCTCACGCTTTGTGTGACCACCAAACGAAACGAACACACTGAAATAACAGGAGCAACGGCAATTGCTCGCTTAGAAGACCGATCTATATGCAGTGCGAGGCAACATGTCAAATGACATTGAAATACACATTAATTTTGACTGAAAAAAAATCGAAAAAAAAATCACGCCATATCCACGAAGTGAATAATGATGAGTGGGCGAAGCTCGATCGTTTTCATCCATGGCAGAAAGAGAATGTGTGGTCTGGAACGCGCTTATACTTCATGGTCATCATCGTCATCGTTATCACGTGTAGTGGGTACATTCCACTATAGTGGAACGCGCTTATACCTCATCGTTATCACGTGTAGTGGGTACATTCCACTATACAGCGTCATCGTCATCTTTATCACGTGTAGTGGGTACATTCCACTATACTGGAACGCGCTTATACTTCATCGTTATCACGTGTAGTGGGTACATTCCACTATACTGCGTCATCGTCATCTTTATCACGTGAAGTGGGTACATTCCACTACACGTGGCCACCTACCTACCTACTACTACTACTACTACTACTACTACTACTACTACTACTACTACTACAGAGGAGGGACAGACCCACACCCTAAGGAGCTTCGCCCCTAAAAACGTTGAATCGTCGGGACGGGACATCACAAGTTGCCATAGGCGCGCCGAAGTCGTAGTTGTAACAAAAAAAAAAAAAATTTGGAACTGCTCTGATAGCGTCCGTGCAACAATAGTTCTGGTGTACTCACAAATTCTCATATCTTGCGGCCTAAAGTTCACGGCACGGCGCCAAAACACGCTCGTAGCGAAAGCGAAACCATGAGTATACGAACATATACATGCAGACGCTCGTACATGCAAAAGTTCCGTCGGTCGCCGCGAAGCCGTGCGATCACTGGCTTGAGCCTTCATTCTGTTATGCTCCATTTAGGTATACAGGCGTCTACTCTAACAAAATGTTTCACATAATTTGCACTCAGCGACTGACTACATTTCACGCAAAAAGCCGGTTTAGGGGTCTCATCGCGGTGACCGCGTGAAGCGGGCTCTCCCTTTTCTGCAAAGAGACAGCGACTGTAAACTATGTTGTGCTTTCTTTTCGTCGAAAATTGTTATTTTAACACTAGAGAGCATATTTCGTTTTGAAAGTACGCAAAGATTTGTCCTGGAGCGCTTCCGCGAGGTGTTCTGTACAGCGTCCGACAGCAAATCTTATGGGGATCGCGCGGCGGTATCCTGCCTAGCACGCAATCGAGGCGCGCCCGATAGAAGGGCGACTCCGTAACTCCTCGAGGCCAATACAAGCGGCATTATGGCGGTATTGCCAACCTCAGTATACGACCACAAACTGCTACAATCATACGTACCGACGGTTACTAAGTTTACTACAGGAGATGCCAAGTGATCGCTTTCTGAAGTCTTGCCTTCGGCTAGCACAGCTGGCACTGGTGAGCACCTTTGTATCATGACAAATAATCACAATTTAGGCGCATAAATTTTTATGGCGCGCACCTTGATAATTTATGATGGTGAACTGAATATAACTGTTATTCCTACGTAAGGAAAGAAACTATCAATTATCTTTATTTTCCGTAAAAGCGTCACAGGTTTTGAAAAAATCCACTTAGCTCCACTCCGTAAGTCGTCGAAACAGCGAATCTGATGTTCCCTTTCGTCAGGCTACTGCATTTCTGTTTTGCAGGTCTTTCTTAAGTACTTTTGCGCTATATCATTGTTGTTTATTTGTTACTCCATGGTAAGCTACGCGGTTGTTGTAGTGCTTTATTGTACTATTACATCTGGTATGGTATGGTATGGTATGGTATGGTATGACAACCTTTATTAAGGCCCTGCAGAGCGATTCTCAACACGCAGCGGGCCGCTCCCACTTTGGGACCGGAAGGCCAAGCCTCTCGACCGCATCGTGGGCCTGCTGGATAGCCCAGAGTTGGTCGGCCAGAAGGGGGGCTACGTAGGGCCTGCGTAGCCAAGGTCCTCCACGCAAGAACGACATTCCTCCGACTGTGTAAAGATACGGCGCTGACTTGGCGTCCAAATTATTAGGAGCGGGGGGCGGGGTCAGGGAAGAGGGCACTTCCATGTGCGAAGGCTTGTGGTGCCTCCGTGGAAGTACAGCTGCAGCTATGTAAGACATTAAGAAATACAATTTGCGTAGAGTGTATTTCAGCCTGAGTGACAGCCTTCGACGTGGATGTACCTATGCTGGCACCCCCTGCCGCTTCTGTGACGAGCCTGGTCAGACTCCATAGCAGGCCCGTAGCCCGATTTTCTTTTTTTTTTTCTTTTTTTTTTGTTTGGGGGGGGGGGGGGGTGTCTCGCTGAAGGTCTTCTTTCTGAAGGCCACTTCTTTTCAACTTATATGTTAATGATCTCGCCGCGACCGTACCTACCCACATATTTTAATACGCCGACGACACTGTCATTTTGTCGCGACATTCCCGTTTTCAAGAAGCAGTTTCCCTGTTGCAAGATGCTACGATAAGTTTGATGGACTGGTTTGCCAATAATGTGATTAATGTAAACGTCTCTAAAACACAGCTCATATGTTTCCATAATCCATTGAAAAAAGTTAGTTTAACTGTCCCATTACTGGCTCACTGTTCATCTTGTTCTCCGTGTTCTTGCACTCCTGTTCCCTATGTTTCATCCGTTAAATACCTTGGTGTACTTCTTGACAGCGACTTCGCCTGGAATTCTCACCTGGCGTACGTTTGTTCAAGGCTCCGGGCAGTATCTCGTACATTGTATACTATCAGATATTATACGCCACTATCAGTTCGCAAAATGATACTACAATCGTTAGGTTACAGTGTTCTTCGATATGGTGTTATGGCGTTCGGTCACACTGCGATTCGTTGGAAAAATAGATTGAACTCTATCTTTCGTTCCATTTTGAAATTAATTAGTTATGATTTAAGACTGCCCTCAGCACAGACCTTTTTTAAAGCACTGCGATGCTCTAACTTTGATGCCCTTCTGACTGAGACGGCTGTCCTGAGGCATTTTTGGTCTAACAAATATAAAGTTCCTTACGTCCCTACTCGCTCCCTCCGACCTAAAAACCGTTTTCGGGTGATTCGCTGCTCCACCAGATATGGTCAGCGCACTCGCAGCTACTTCATACCGTCTTGCTTAAATCAGCTACCCCCGAGTGTCTTTCGTGCAAAAACAAAATTCAAATTGAAGCAACTTCTTCGTCGCATTAATCTTTAACTCCTTCGTGATATCTGTACTTTTACTTCGGTGCATGTCGCTGCGGTATCACAGCTTTAGTGTAACGATGGTTTTTTTTTTTTTGTTAGGCTGCGCATAGCTGTCGGCGTACTAAAGGAATTAAAATTCATTTTTTCTATGTTTCTGTACAAGTTCGACTGATGTTACAATGCTTTATTATGTGTTCTTTTGTGCTTCTTGGTTTTTCCGCTTATCTCTTTTTTTCTTCTATATCACCGAAAATCTGATGGTGTTGTATTGTTGTACTGGGGCTATTCCAAGTACGAATTGTTAACTCTCACAAGGCTAGGTGACGTCACATGCATTAGCAACAGTTTTATTTCCTCATGCATTGCTGTACACGCGGTTCTATATTTTGCAGGTATGCGCGAGAAAAAAAAATGAAAAAAAAATGTGTGTATTTGTATGGTCTTAAGGGGAGATGCGAGTCAAAAAACACAAGCTTTTTTTTCCAAAGTACATATTTTTGTTTCTATTTGCTTTCACAAGTTTAGTTTCTCTACTTGCACGACAAAAAAAACTGAAGATAAGTAATTAAACTCGAAGTAGGCTAAAATCGCTTTTAAAGAGCACAAGGTGGCTTCTAAAAAACGAAAAAGTGCTCATTGTCTAGAGTCCTGTAGAAATTGTCACCTGGCTGCTTGCCATTGCATTTCGCATGAGGGTTTCACTAAAGCCACATGCTCAAAATTACCATGATTGCCAAGCTCTCATGATGGAATAAATCATGTTAAATGACAAATCTTTTCCGCATAGGTGAGCTTTCACTTATACCTTTAAAATGCGTTTTTCTCAAGATCCATTTTTGGGCAACTTCTTGAGTTTGAACATCATGTTTTTTGTGCTTCCGATAGCCCGACCGGGATGAAATTTTGCCCACATATTCCGTACCATGTGAAGGGTGCAAGTATCTCCTTGAAAACTCGATATCGCCTGTATAATTTTTACGAACTTAAAGTAAGCAATTAGTATGGGCTGAGGATTTAAGAATTTTTCCATTACAATTTTCCTTGACAATCAGAATATTTTATACGCACTTTCTTGATAGTTATTTGCATTCTACAGTTAATGTGGAGCAATATTAGTCAATAATGGCTCAGAACCATAAAAGTTTAGTGGCCTAAAAAGTTTGTCCAAAATGAACTATACTTTATACATTGTCATTGCACTAAACGAAAACGGTAGAACTTACTATAAAACCAATTACATATTTGAAATCAGCATACAAGCCTATATATACAGCAAAAAATTCGTTGCCGTAGGCTACAGATTAACGCAGCTTTTTTTTCCGAATCGCATCTCCCCTTAAGCTAACCAATTCCTGTTGTCCGCTATCTGTCGGCTCTGCCCCCCCAAGCCCAATGTGGCTTTGGCAGGCCAATTCTATACTACATTGTTCCTGTTTGAAAATGTTAAGAAAGTATTATTATTATTATTATTATTATTATTATTATTATTATTATTATTATTATTATTATTATTATTATTATTATTAAGTAGTTGCAACGCCTTCTTATTAATTTTATTACCAATGAAAATGAGCTGCATTGTTGCTGATAATCCTATTTTTCCATCCTTTCATCTTTTTCTGACTTCCTGTTCACTTATTCTCTTAACAAGGCTGTTGCACAGCTGTAAACCCGGTTTCAAAGTGTAGGTGTGTGGGGGGCAGGAGCTAGTCAAGCTGCCCGTTTAAAATCGGAGCTTAACGGATAAATGCCGAATTGTCAAAAATTTTATCGGCGACTGTTTATCGATTTTTCCGAAAACATGGAGCCATAGCTACAAGTGTATTGCCCCCCTCTGGCTACGGGCCTGCAGCTCCATAGTGTTTTCGAGAGAGAGTAGCCACCCCCCCCCCCCCCCTCCCGCCATGTTGATTCACGAATGCGACAGGCACTGTTCCTAACGTGCGCGGTGGACGCATGAAAGCGTTGTGTTTCCCGTTCACGCACGTACGCCTCGCTGGTAGAACGCAGTCATCATCAAACCTTGGTCATCACTGCGTCTGGCGCGCCGCGTCGAGAAGCTCCGGCAACGCTTCGGCGAAGTACTGCTGTGCACCGCTACTGGATGCCGGCGCCATCACTGTTGGGCGTCCGCAGCAGCTCTGCGGACGCAGCCTGCCAGCCATTTCCCATGACAGGCAGTGTGTCCGCGAAGCTGTTGCGGACGCTGAACTAAATCTGTCCATTGAGTTGGAGGTTCTATACCACGGTCGGGTAACTCAGTCAAATTTTTGTTTTTGGCTGTGTTTGTGAGCTACCCGCGTGCCCGTTTTTGACGGCAATTCCGTGACGGAAATGACGTGCACCAATCATTGGTGGACACCGGTATAAGACACATCCGTGTTCAAAGTTACGGGAACACCTATAAAGAATTCGTGTTATGGGTAATTGCGAGGGCATCAACTTGTCGCTGAGTACGACGCCCACGAAGGAACGAGACCATCAGAACGCAGTGAGACGTGCGGATCGACAGGGTATTCCCGCTCTATCCCCGCATTGACCAAGCGAACGTGGAGCAGTCGGAGGAGCTTCTGGCGATAACGACAGCCTTGGTAGATTTCTGATGATCACAGAGCATCAACAATGAGACAAACATGTACATTAGCACTGTGCAATGGACGAGCTGGAACAGCATTTTCAGAAGATCACATTCGGCGAAGGTGGCACGTACAGGATTCGGCGTGTCCAATTGCTGAAGCGACTACTCGCCTGATTTACAGCGCGCACTTGAAGCGGCATTAAGGCGGAATCTCTAATTCGGAAATACGGCCCCAAATTGCAAAAGTCTTCACAAGGCGACGGCTACCAAGTTAAAGCACGCAATGAAAACAGACCGATTTCTGAAGTCAGGCCTTCGGCTAGCACAGCTGGCACTGGTGAGCACCTTTGTATCAGGATAAATAATCACAACTGAGCCACCTAAATTTACACGACATACAGCTTGATAATTTGTCCATTGTGATTGGAATATAACTGTTATTCCTACGTAAGTAAAGAGATCTGTCAGTTATCTTTACTTGCTGTAAAAGTGCCACAGTAATACCTTTCCGTGATGTAGTAGACACCAA
>JALIZH010025351.1:0-17360 GCA_030522465.1 Rhipicephalus appendiculatus
CAACTAGAGAGGTCAGTATCCCGCTTCTTACGCTTCTCTCCCCGAACACGTGTGACGGGCGCGCGCTCTCTCGCGGCGTCGATTTGTCCGGCGTGGGACATAATAACCCCGAACCGCGAGCAACACGAGTTGGAAGAGAGAGAGAAAGAAAATGATATAGAAGGAAATATATAGAAAGAGATAGAGAAACTCAGGAGAAGAAATGGAAGAAAGAGAAAACAAGATAGGAAGACAGAGAAAGAAATAGACAAAGAGGGGAAAGAAACAAAAGAGATAAAATGACAGACACACAAGGAAGACCGAAAAAAACAGAGATCAAGACCGAAAGAGAAAAAAACGGAGACACAGAGAGAAACAGACAAAAAAACGTAGTGAGAGTGAAAGAGAAGAAAAAGAAAGATAGAAACAGGAGAAAGACAGAAATAGAAAGAAACAAACACAAAAATATATCTTAATTAAGCTACTTGGCGGTGCGATTGCCAAGCAATACGGAATCGAACCCGATCGATACCTAACGAATACTCGTGATTTAAAATATGATTACGTGATTACTTCGTGTCCGCCGCGGTGGTATAGCGGTTAGGGTGCTCGGCTGCTGACCCGAAGGTCGCGGGTTCGATTCCGGCCGCGGCGGTCGCATTTCAATGGAGGCAAAATGGTAGAGGCCCGTGTACTGTGCGATGTCAGTGCACGTTAAAGAACACCAGATGGTCGAAATTTCCGGAGCCCTCCACTACGGCGTCTCTCATAATCATATCGTGGTTTTGGGACGTTAAACCCCAGATATTATTATTATTATTATTATGTGATTACTTCGTGCATCGGCGTGTGAATGCGCGTGCGTCAAGTTGAACCAGGACCAGTCGAGCGCCGACCCGCTCAGCTGTACCCCAGCTTTGCGCAAATTTTTTTTCGCAGCTACGCTTACAAGTATCGCTATCGCTAAGATGCGGATACACATTCACGGAACAAGCAGTGTCCACGAGTGCTCGCTTTTTCAATGCAGTCATGCAATGTATCTACTCATATGCACATATACATTTCTAATTTATTGGTAGGCACTTAGGACGTAACGAAAAAATTAATACAAGCCCGTACATCTTGGAGAATATTGTGAATAGTTCATAGCATCAAAATCGCTGAGAATGGATAAGTGCTGGATGCGAAAGAATCTCGGAATTGTATTCAAATAACTGCGTTCGCGCTTAAATGACCGGTTCTTCCTTAAAACTCCCGTAAGGATGTATAGAGGCGATCACTTCGGTAGTCACAAAGAACCATGCGCGCTCAGGAAAGAACGCTTGAACCTTTTTATTTGTAGTTTGGCAAAGAAAAAAAAAATGTGGCCATGATCTCAGCGCCAGAGCTGCAATCTGCCTTGACTTGTGCCTTTACAAGTAAAACTTTTTATTGCGATAGCAATTATATGGACACTCGCGGCTGGTTTTCGCCGTCGGCGTCGGCGTCCGCGTCGGCGTCATTTGCCGTATATGTATATGTATATATATAACCGGGCCCGCCCGTTGTTCGTGAGCGTGAAAAGACGCGAGGGGGGGGGTCCCTCGAGCGACCTTCGATTTTACGAGCGAGGGCGCGCGCGTTATCTCCCCTTCTCGGCGGCCGACAGCGGGCGGGGGGGGGGCGACGTTCGATTTTACGAGCGCGGGCGCGGGCGCGCGCTTTATCTCCCCTTCTCATCTCCCCTTCTCGGCGGCCGGGCCGGCGTACCCTTCTACGTGCTGCGCTTTCGACGCGAAGAGAATTCTCTTAAACAAGCGCCCGCGGGCGCGCGCTTTATCTCCCCCTTCTCATCTCCCCTTCTCGGCGGCCGGGCCGGCGTACCCTTCTACGTGCTGCGCTTTCAACTCGAAGAGAATTCTCTTAAACAAGCGTTTTCTAGAGTTGCGTGAGATCGGATCCAAAAAAGAGTTAGCTGCCAGCCTCACTTCGTATAACATTACAATTTTTTGCTATCGCATTCATTGCTTCACCCTTGCGGTGAAACTGTGACTTTTTTCAAACACAAGAGAAACGAACTCGCGAACGAAAGCGACGGGGCCTTCCATGTTGCGGCTTGTATATGTGTTCCGATTCCCCTTGCGTACATGTAAACTTGACAATATAAAGTGACCTTCCAGAAAACAAAGCGGAAAAAAAACCGGCAGATCCCACGCACTGTGGGAATCGATGTGATGCGAAGCAGCCAGCAAGGAGCAAATCATGCTGTACATAATATGCTTGTCATTATTTACATGTTAGGACCTGTCATTTGTGTTCGTCATACAGTCACGTCACGCAATACAAATTTTGGTGTATATCAAGCTAGCGAACTGGACGCAAGCGCACCATGAGCGTGGCATGTAAATGGCATTGTAGATGACATGCATGCCATGATTTTCATGTTACAACCTGCCACTTATGTTCGCTTAATTTTTTTACCTCGAATCGCAACGAGACGCGAGACCAATCTGCCTCCGTTTCGCATGCGTTCGTATTCTCGCGCTCTGCGCATCGTGCAGACGCCATCCACGTTCCAGCGTTTACATTGACGGACACCCTGTCAATTCCAAAGTGTGTTCCTCGAACGCCTGCGCCCACTGAGACGGGGTCGGTCAGAATGGAACGTGGTGCGCGCGTCTCCCTCCTTGCATGATCAGAGACGCTGGTCACAGCGACGCTACGCAAGCAAAGCGCGAGCGCTGTAAAGTCCAACGCGACCAGCGTCCGTTTGCGCGCCCCGGCGCCCAACTGGCACTTTGCCAGGGCACGGCTGGAGGGACGGACGGACGGGCGGACGTCGGACGTGAACATGAGACATTAAAGGCTTTCACCTTAAAATTTGTATGTCAAGCTGGCGAAACGGCCACAAGGGTGTCATGAGCGTGGCATGCAAGTCATGTTGCACATGACATGTCATGATTTGCATATTGCCACTTGTCATTTATCCTCGTCATACAATCACGTCACTGAACAGCAAATTTGGTGTATATCAAGCTAGCGAAACGGCCACGGGAGTACCATGAGTGTGGCATGCAAGTCATCTCGCACATGACATATCATGGTTTCCATAATACCACTTGTCATTTATGCTCGTCATACAGTCACGTCCCTCAATACGAAGTTTGTTGTATATCATGCTAGCGAAACGGCCACGAGTGTGTCATGAACGTGGCATGCAAGTCATGTTGCACATGACATGTCATGACATCCGTATTACCACTTGGCATTTATGTTCGTCATACAATAACGTCACGCCATACCAAATTTGGTGTATATCAAGCTAGCGAAACGGCCGTCAGCGCGCCATGAGCGTGGCATGTAAATCATGTTGTATATGACATGCAGGTCATGATTTTCATATTACCACCTGTCATTTATGCTCGTCGTACAGTCACGTCCCTCAATACCAAACTTAGTGTATTTCAAGCTAGCGAAACGGCCACGAGAGTGTCATGAGCGTGGCATGCAAGTCATGTTGCACATGACATGTCATGATTCTCATATTACCACTTGGCATTTATGTTCGTCATACAGTCACGTCACGAAATACCAAATTTGGTGTATATCAAACAAGCGAAACGGCCGTCAGCGCGCCATGAGCGTGGCATGTAAATCATGTTGTACATGACATGCACGTCATTATCTGCATATTACCACCTGTCATTTATGTTCCTCATACAGTCACGTCACTCAATCCCAAATTTGGTGTATATAAAGCTAACGAAACGGCCGCGAGCCGGCCATGAGCGTGGCATGTAAATCATACTTTTCATGACAAGTTAGTCATGATTTTCATGATATGACCAGCCATTTATGTTCGTCATACAGTCATGTTATGGCATACCAAATTTGGTATAAATCCCATTAACGATACGGCCAGGAGAGCCCAAAGTCGTAGGCGGCTAGATAGATAGATAGATAGATAGATAGATAGATACGCTCAAAGTCGCCGAAGTTCGCTAAGAAATGCTTCGCATTTAAAAGAAGACGGGGAGGATGGCGATTGTGCGCTTTCCTTGTCAACTTTTCTTGTATTTTTCTTTTTCTTACAGTTTAGTATATACGCATAAGCTCGATTCCGGCGCGGCATTCTGTGAAATTCCCCGGCCGTTCCGTCTGCTTGGTTTCGCCGTGCCGTTTCCGTTTGAGAGCGTTCAACGCGGACATTCAATTTCTGAAGTGGTGCTGGACAGCGTCTTCGCGTGGTCTGAAGGGCCGCCCGCCCGTTCGGGAATACCGAGCCGCTTCAGCGAGAGGCGCCGACTGTATACCCAAGAAAGAATGCAGAAGTATGACGGAAGGCAGCACCTATTCTTTCTGCCCGAGAATCAAACGATTTTATTTGCTGGCTGCGGTAGCAGCAGCAGTCAGGCAGCTATATAGCCCGTTTTTTTTTAAGCGGTGTGTGCGAGTGAAGCAAAAGGCGCAACGCGAAACGACATTGGTTCGCACAATGCCTCACTACGTTGTCCTTCCTCCCTCTCCCCATTCGCGACTATTATGGAAAAAAGGAGCCATAGGTTGGAGTAAGTACAATAGCTTAAAAAGGTGCGTAAGGAATAAAGAAAAAAAACATGGTTGATCCCTCCGTCATAGGAATCGGTATAACACGAAAGTGAAACATGTCCTTACAGAAGTAGTTGAATGCTTACTGTACATTGCTATTAGAGCTTGCACAATGTCTATCGGTGTCTGACAGTTACAGCACCGTTTAACGTGGATACATCCACGCTGACGCTAGGTGGTGCATCTGTATCCCGACGACTAACGTCCATAATCAATGCTTAATGAAACCCTTGTGGTCATAGATGCTTGTAGTGGCTGTACGGTGAGAGCGGAATCAGAGGAAGTGGTGTGAGAGCCAGAAGAGCCTCACTTATTGGACGCCGAACTTGGGCTAAGGTGCCCACTCGCGGCGTGTTAGAGCTAGTGAACACCACTGCCCGACCAGAGGGAAACGCAACGCGCGCCTTGTCTTCCCCGTTGGCTGGCTGTGATTTTTCGCGGGGCGAGCGTAACTATAGGAACGCGGAGTTACGGCCACGCGACGCAGTCATGCGTCCATGCATGTGTTGCAGAGCTCTTTCAAAGACGATAGTCTTTCTTGGGATACTTCAACGCAGAAATTTTGGTCTGTCTGTCTGTCTGCCCGATCGTAACCCGATTCAACTACTCGGCCAAAGTTTAACTACTTTCTGAACGCCCAGCCAACTTGAACAGTCGTTTTCGTGCATACTTGTGAACATTGTCGATCAAAAAAGCAAATATTACGCATATCTGAGGCGCAACAACAATACGGAAATATTAAGCGGTGTGTTCTTTTATAGCAAATACATAGATACTTAATTCTAAAGACCCTAGTGTTTCTTAGGCTGCGCTGAAAATGCGAGCTGCCTCGCAAAAAGCGAAGAGCCGTCGTCTATCTCCGAGGTCGCGCGAAGTGCCGCGTGTTTCATCCGACGAACGATAGCTGGCGCAGTCTGCCCTCGTCGCTGCAAACAAGAGAATCTCTTTTCATGGTCGCTCTGCGCGACTTCTAAGCTTTTTACACGGTGCCAAAAACACCCCGCTTGCGGCGAGAATACGCTTGGTCATGCCAGGACGGAAATGGTCGAGAACAGCATCACAGGTGGCCGCGGATGAGACCAGGACTCATATAGTACGACCGGCAGAAGACTATCGTCTTTCGATGACATTTGCAGCGAAGCACGCAGATACGCGGCCAAGTTTTAAAGACGATAGTCTTTCTTGGGATACTTGAACGCAAAAATTTTGGTCTTTCTGTCTGTCTATCGGTAATCTGATTCAGCGACTCGGCCAAAGTGTAACCACTTTCTGAATGCCCAGCCATCTTGAACTGGTGTTGCCGTTCATACTTGTGAACATATTCGATCAAAAAAGCAAATACTACGCATACCTGAGGCGCAACATTATTATGTAAATATCAGGTCATGTGTTCTTTTATTAGAAAATACAGAGATACGTAATTCTAAAGACCCTAGTGTCTTTTAGGCTGTGCTGAAAATGCGAAGCTGTGCATGAACTGCGACGCTTTGCACGAAAAAGCGCTTTGCCGACGATGATGTGCTGCCTCTGGGAGTGGCCCTTGGTTCAGCACAAGCTCATGGTTTTCGATGGCGTCCATATCTCGCGCAGCGCCGCCTCTATTCTATCAATGCCAGCCAGATGCGGCGAATTCAACGTAGAGTAGGCGCTTTCTGAGGCAAGGCAAAACATAGTAGTACGGCCTGCACAAGACTATCGTCTTTCGACGACATTTGCAGCGAAGCACGCAGATACGCGGCCAATTTTTTAGATGTGAAGCATCTTATGGCGGAGCTTAATCCGGTGTGCGGCGTGGCCTCCCTTACTGCGCATGCGCAAACCCTTTAAAAAAAATAAATAAAAACCTCCTTTCCCCCCTCTAGGCATCCCTCCCCCGCGGCAACCACACCCTCACTGCGCATGCGCCTCCCTCCTCTCTCCCCTCTCTCCTCTAGGCATCCCTGCCCGCGGCGTCCGCACTCCCACTGCGCATGCGCGTCCCCCCTCTCTCTCCTCTCCTACGGTTCCCCCCTCTCTCCTCTAGGCGTCCCTGCCCGCGGCGTCCACACACCCACTGCGCATGCGCGTCCCCCCTCCCCTCGCCTCGCGACGCCGACGCAGGCAGCGTCTGCTAGCGAGTTTCTTGGTTGAAAAAACCGACTGCTCGCGCTGCACAACCGTTCACTGGCCACTCCGTATATATGGCAATGGATTTCGACCTGCAAGGTGGTGCCGGTGGGAGATTTCTCCTGTGTGTTGTTGAACAATAAAAATTCGCAGTGTGCGCGTTAACTAAAAGCGGACTGCGGGTCTCTGTGTCCAGTCGCAGTCTTCTGTCTCTCATTGCCCATTAGCAGCGATTGGCATGTTCCAGTAGGAAACACCGCTACATCAATGCGTGCTTTGCGCCTCCCCAGTTTCCTCTCCTGCGCAACGCTGCGATGAGCGCCAGCGTCAACGCCGCCGCCAGTGTAAGCGTTAGCGCCCGCTGCTTCACATCTACACATGGTTCCCTTTAGCGGGAGATGGTGTAATTTTTGGTATGGATGGATGCTATGAGCGAAGCCGACGCTGGTGGTAAGGCGTGGGGTAAGGTCGCCACCTGGCATTGTGTTAATGCTTCGACAAAACTGCACTTTTCCCCTATTCGAAACGTGCCGAATGGGACGGATGCGTATAAACGACGCTTTGAAGGAACTAATTGTGGATTTCACGGTCGTGAAGCATTACCGCACATTAGCACGAACACTGTAAGATGACCGTGGTAGATATAAAAGGCGTGTTTTCAAAGCATACAAATTATGTGACCGTGGCGCAGTGGACAGCGTGCCCGGCATCTCTTGTCGCCGACCGAGAGGTCGCAGGTTCGACTCCCATTGGCGGAACTTTTTTCTTTGTCTTCCGATCATGCGTATTTTGTCGACGTCGTTTCCGTTACGGAAATACGTCACTGAAATCTTGGTCGACCCCGGCATAAAACACTTTCGTGTTAAAAGACAGGGATGCAATCAAGGCGCCGTGCAGTTCTATGAATGACCTTAGCCCGTGTCGCTACTCGTTCTATGAATGTCCTTAGCCCGTGTCGTGGCCGTCTTTTGTCCTCGAGTTTATCGGTTTAGGCGCCGCGAGAAATTTCCTGGCATTAACGCCGGAATCGATATCCTTTCTCCTTTTGTCCGTAACAAATGACAGTGATATAAAGAAAGGTATTTATTAACGACATGGACGGTTTATAATTCTCACGCGTTAAAAGTAGATTGAAGCGGTTACGTTGTTGTGGCCGCTATTTATTCGCGCTATACTTCAAGATGCAGCTCACAACACCCAAGCCCGAGGCAGGAGAGACAGATATAAAGGAGAAAGACAGAGAGGGGTGAACAAAGTAAAGAACTTTTCTGTCACTCTCACTTTTTCTGTAATGCGATTTCATCACTTGAACTCTAGTTAATGGATATACACCGATTGGATCTCAGTGTACGACCCTTCATGATTGTTGAAGTGTTAGAATTTCTTTTCAGTATTGAAATATTGTATTCTTTCCCCCCATTGTAGTGCCCTTGGGTGCTGTGGGTACTATTATAAATAAATAAATAAATAAATAAATAAATAAATAAACTTTTTCCGAGAGGGTGTGATGGTGGACCTGACGAAGCCCATCGAGCTCTGCTGGTTTTTATGAATCAAGCGGATCTGACCACCCCCTTTTCGGGCACTTTTTTTCACGTTTCTTGCTTAGTTCTGTCCGAGCCTTCGTCATTTAGTAGTCAATCTTTTTCCACCTTCTGTCCTGTTATCTTTATTTCCACTGTCTCTTCCTTCCTCCCGAAAGAGCTGGCAGCACTTGTGTCCCTCTATGTGGCAAGTGTCAACCTACTCTCACCCTGCTTCCTCTGTGCCCTTGTATATATGTGTATGTACATCAAATAATGTTATTATTAACAGGAAGACCTGCATAACTTTCTTTGTGTTTTTCTGAGCGACTGCCGATTACAGTGATTCGGCTGGCAGTACTGTCTTAAGGACTGCAGTCAAAAGACTCTTTTTGACAGAATCTAGCATTATAGAGTAAAATTGTGCATAAGTAGCTAAATATAGCGGAAAAAATCCTACAGATTTCAGCAAATACTTAAGCATCCACAGTGCCGGGCACACAAAACTGTGGCTGTGTTACACATTAGTATCTTACAAAGGAGCATCATTTACAGAATAAGAAGTCCTTGCAGGAAGAAGCACAACTAGTGAGGTCTCGAGGTCGTAGTTTCGGAGGCGACCGCAGCCCAGGCTTGGCTGGTACAGCAGCGTGTCACGCGCTCATGCTTCGCAGATGCTGATATTTCTTCTTAGTGTTTGCGACGGCGCATGCAGCCCCCTTAATTTGTATTAAGGAAAGTTTTTTTCGCTACTCCCGTATACGCGTTGACCGTCGCCAGTGCTCAATGACACAAACAAACTTCAGCAGTTGTTCCGCCACTGGTAGCTTTGGTTGCGAGATCACCAACAAAGTAACACTTATAAACCCAGAACGGTAGCTAATTTGTGGCTCTACCCAATCCTCTGTCTCCTGTCATCTTTCTGACAGGAGAGGCCCGACTGACTAAATGTATAGGGCATACTCGGAGCCCCATTTTGATTATTATAAAAAGCAGTAGCACCCCCCCCCCTTTGTAAACACCCCTATGAGGGTGTATATGGTCCCAACAATTTATTAGGATCACTACAGTAGTCTCGAAAACAGCATCATATACAACAATTGTACACCAGTTAAGCCACCTGGTACGAAAACCTTCTGGCCGTCTTTTGTCTTAATTGATTTACCCGTTTCTGACTAATGCCAAAATTCAAATCTCTGCCCGAATGCGCGTGCATCGATCCTTCCGTATTTCTGCTTGCTTCCATAAAAGAATTATTCTGCCAAGATAGACTCTCTACGAAGACTACTCGTAGATTCAGCTGCTAGACGTTCGCAAAAGTTCAGCCTTCACTCCTAGATCTCAAGAACAAGCGAAGGGGTGTTTCAAACTGCGGAGCGGTCATTCCGCGCCTGTTATGGCTCGCACGAAGAACGAGCTCTACTATGCCGTGGATTCTAAGGCCGTATTTTCACTGTTTAATCAGGCATATTCAACGGGCCGAGTTCTCTTGTCGACAAAATTCAGATTCGTGCACAGTTCTTGCCCAATGCGCCACAGGAACGCGATTTAATTCCGGTAGAGCCAGCTCCCCTGTAAGCGCTAACAAGCTTGAGCAGTGCATCCCACATGATCCCGCGTCAGCTAAACAAGACAGCTATCTCCACTCGCGTGAATATTGCTTGATATTTCATCTGATCTTTCTTTGTGTGTATTGGTCAGTGTGATTAAAACATTTTGATTGCTCTTCGGTAAGAGTGTGCGGTGGTAGCGACAATGAAAATCGGTCGGGAACTAGGCGGAGCAAGAAGAGTTATTCTGGTGAATTTCGGCCTCCCCAGATTGGCATCCACACTCCTACGCGCGCCGGATTCTTTACTGCGAATGCGTCATGAGAGCTTACAACTTGTATAAGTGAGAACAAACCGAGCAAATACACTTCATAAAGGCTCAAGGCTCAGGGACAACTATTTTAATTCAAGAAGTAGCTTCGAAATGACATCCGCTATGCGTTTCTACCATTACGCGTTTACACCCTAGGACAGGGTACTTAAAAAAAAAGGCAAAAAAAGAACTGATTATAATGGCACTGACGTTTCTGTCCCCAAAGCAGCGCCAGTCCTCGTGCTGGCCTAATCTAGACGTGAACAGTGCGTAACTAAGAACCATGGATTTACTACGACAGGCCCTGTCTTTTCTTCGACGTAGCAAAGGCGCGTATTTTGTGCTGCACCTCTCCTACTGTTCTTTACATTTCCGCATCTACGAATACGTCTTTTTTTCTCTGAACTCGGGTCCCCCGTTTTTCATGCATGAACATTCCATCACCTCCTCGGTCCGCTTCAGTCGTGGTTACCACGCGGTTCCCTGTTCGCACGTTAGGGCTGGTTAGTTTGTCAACGTCCTCGACAGACGGGCTTTTTCCTAACGTAAGAGTGGTGGAAACGCGCCAGACTACGCACGACGTCACCGTTTGCATGGTGTCTCGCTCGGTTAAAACACCTGCTCTCCATCCCCCCCCACCCCTACAACACCTCCACTCTAATCCCGTCCTGACAACTGCGCGGGTGCACCTTCTTTCTCGCCATGGTTCCACGGAAGCAGGTGAGGTAGACGAGATGCAAAGGAGCCTCGCGTTCGTGAGACGTGGTTCGAGTGGTGGGAACCTGCGGCAACGCCAGACAATTCAGTGCCTTTCTTAGCCCGTGCTTTCTTTTTTTCTTTTTTTACAACCAGCCGTTCCTTGTTACCAGGAAGAGAAACTCTAGACTGTCTATTCCGGGCTCTTTTTCGAGGCGAGCCCGGAGGCGCGTCTCTCAAAGTTTGGAAAAACAGCGAGATCCCTCGAGATAACTTTTTCGCCACGGAGTTTTTCCCTTGGACAGTCAGCTCCCTTTTTTATCTGTGGTTGGGTGCTTTAAATTATCGACCTCTCTCTTCCTTCTTCTTACATTCTTATTGTTACTGAAGACTCCTTCCACACCAAATTTACAATGCTCCTCTTGTTGCTTCATGTTTGAAAGTTCTTTTTGTATTCGTTCTTTTTAATGCGAGTGAAAAAATATCCGTGCTTCGGCTTCGTTGTTGGGTGGCGTGAAGAATACCATGGGTGACATAAAAGAGAAGATTGAACGGGAACCTATCAAAATAGTTGACAAGTGCGGGCGATAAATGTGATGGCGGTGTGTCACTAAATCAAGGAAGTGAACTGCAGAAACCGTGTAAGGAATAATGGCGACCGGAGAGAGAGGCACTTTTCAGGAACTTCGGTCAGGCATATTGTCACCAAGCTAGCAAATAGGTGCTAAAGGACGGGCCGACTCAAGAAACGAACAATGCCGCTGTCGCGAGAACGGTGCGCATACGACGAAGAGACGCACTTGCATGTGCTAAGGAGTTTCTTTTCTTTTCTGGCTATCCTGAGCCATGGTCCTAGACTAAAGCATGAAATATCTGACCGAGTGCTTCGTGCCACACTTTCCGGTTCATGCGGTGGTCGCCCCGCTGATGAGAGCACATATTTTTATTGCATTTTATTTTACCCTCTCGACCATCAACAAGCCACACCTGCAAGTTCAGTGCTGTGGCAGCGCATAGGATATACAGGGACGAATATTTACGCATGCCTGAATCGTGGCATGCCTAAGGTACTCCCAAAGCACGTCCACACGCACGAACAAATTTTTTTTTACGCTCGCGAAAGCGTAAGACGGGCTTTCCGAGCTCTCCACTACACTTTGCAGGCCTCATAACGACGACACAGGGTAGCCAGCCGGTCTGAGAACTGGCTAACCTCCCTGTCCTTCCGTTTATCTTTTCCTGCTCCCCCTCCACAACGACGACGAAAATGCCATATTTTTAGAAACGAGCATCGTGTTAGAGAAGTGAGCGTCTATTCACACTCAGCATTGCTCAAGCGGCATAATTTAATGCGGAAGATATATACAACGTGTAAGCACGCATCCTACGAGAGCATAAAAGTCAAAAGTGGTCGCCAATTCAAATTCCGCTGCGCGCATAAAAGTAAACTAAAAGAAAAGCGTAGCTCGTCAAACATAATCTGCAGTATTCTTCATACCACCTGTCTTACCCTGTATCTTGCTTTCTCGTAACAGCCGATTTTTATGCGCGCAAAACCGGCGCGGATACTTTTCAATTTTCTGGACCCGAAATGATGATACACATTACTGTACGCTGCCTCCCGAGGGCTCCTTCGTCGAACCACTTCACCTTTCTGTGTGCATGTTATTTTGGGCATGTGCTGTGGACTCGTTGACGTTCATGTAGTTTCCAATTCTATTCTTTTCTATATTGTCTTTTTTATTTGTCATTCTCTAGTGGAGGGTAGCAAACGGGGTATGGCGGTCTCCTCAGCCTCCCAACTATTTCCTTTGCATATTTCGTTCTCTCTCTTTTTATCTCCCCCTATCTCCCACTGCTGATTAAGAAACAATCAGCAAGCAGTCGCATTTCACAATTCTCACGCTCCTGGGCGCACACTAGGACAACAAAA
The DNA here is from genome assembly GCA_030522465.1 of Rhipicephalus appendiculatus. Taxonomy (NCBI): domain Eukaryota; kingdom Metazoa; phylum Arthropoda; class Arachnida; order Ixodida; family Ixodidae; genus Rhipicephalus; species Rhipicephalus appendiculatus. The sequence goes on from JALIZH010025351.1 coordinate 12,688, forward strand.
AATGTGCAGTTGGAGCAGAAATCATGAAAATAGCATACCATGTCATAAGTTCTGCCATAACGAGTAAAATGAACGCGTTCCTTTTCAGCACATCTTTTATGTGAGTATGTGACTGGATCGCGCTAAAGTCTAAGAACACAACTTTCAGGAGGACTGGGGAGACGGACTAACGTCTTCACTCTGCACTAAAATGGCGATAGTAACGATCCCTCCACACGGTGCTTGAACAACGAGGTCTCTTTCGTCCGTTAACACATCAAGAATGCAAACCCAGTATGTATCGGCGGGCTAGATCAGCTTCTATTCATGCACTCTATTACGACTTTGCTGATTCTCACTGTTAATGCAGCAGCCTATAGCCCTTGTAGCGACGAAGGAACAATTTGACGTGTTCTGTGCCAGTACGCGCCGCATAGCGTAGAGAGACGATTACTCTATGTTGCTCTCAACCAGTTACACGACCAGCGTCTCTCGTAACAGACAATTCTACTTCATCAACTCGAACCAATCATTGCATCAGAATATTGTGGAAGCACTACTGCACTTCTTGCACTTCACCAGCCTACTTCAACGGCTCAAACTAGGGGGTCTTTCTGGATATTATTTTTCTTTTCTCACTCTCTTTTTGTCTTCTTTTAAACTTTGTTTTGCCACCGTAATGAAGGGTAGCAAGCATAAAATGGACTCAATTGGTTAGCCGCTGCCTTTTCTTCTCTATCAATCATGATCATTGGAGTAAACTAGTATAATTATATATCAAATTCTTCTTTGATTGCAGTTGGTGCTATGAATATCTTGCCTGATCATACATTTATATATAAAGTAAGCGATGTTGAATGTTTGCGTGCACTTGAGATTGTGCAAACGAGTGAGGTAAACAAAATGGACGTATAATGACCTCTTGGCCAAGGATACGACCTAATTAAAGACAGCCGCGACGGCGAACACATACTGACGCCCTTTGATACTGTAGCGGGAAAGAAAAACATAACAGTTCCCACATCGGCCTTCCCACATGATTTGAAATGACGGGCTCGAAGTAATGAAGGAGGGAACGATGGGGACCGCTGAAAGGGTTGTCATCCGAGCAGCAGCGGAAACGAAAGACAGCCCTAGTCCGAGATCTGTTACCTCAGGCGTGGAAAGCTAGCCGTGACACACGATGCGACCCAGACGCCACGTTTGACGACATTTGTCAGAGTCACCCGCACGCCACGCATTTTTATATTGATGTGTTCTTCTTCCGGCATTCTCGGCCCGACTATCACATTGACTGGTGAGCGTATTCAAGCTGACGACACTGCGGTCACAGTTCTTTCATCTTCAGAGACGACAGAAGCAGCCCAACTATACTGCCTATCGACGCAGGAGCAAAATACTCTTTTACCGGCTATTGAATGGCAGGCCTGACCGAGACCGGACTGGAGACACCGGCGACGTCAGCATCACCGAGAAAACAAAGAAAACTTCTAAAGCGACGAAAAAAATGCCCCCACCTCCCCGAAGGGAATCGTGAGGAAATGCGAATGCATTTCGCGCGCGCTTCACTCCATTTATATATGGTGGTTTTGGTTCGAAGAAGGAAAAGGCGCCTAATTTCTGCAGCCCGGTCGGGAGCACGGCGCAGCGCCTGTTTTTTTTTTTTGCTTTTTGTTCTGTTTTTTCTTCATTTTTTATTTACTTTTTTCTTCTTTTTTGTTATTTTTTCCTTTTTTTTAATTTTTTAAATTTTTTTTTTCATATATAGCTCCGCCGAGCTCCCGCGATGCGAGCGCCCTCACGCACTTGAAATGCATTCGCATTTAAAACTGGAGATGCGTAAAGCACGCAGCGATGGAGCGGTGTTTCCTACTGGAACATGCCAATCGCTGCTAATGGGCTATGAGAGACAGAAGACTCCGACTGGACACAGAGACCCGCAGTCGGCTTTTAGTTAACGCGCACGCTGCGAATTTTTATTGTTCAACAACGCACAGGAGAAATCTCCCACCGGCACCACCTTGGAGGTCAAGATCCATTGCCATATATACGGGGTGGCCAGTGAACGGTTGTGCAGCGCGAGCAGTCGGTTTTTTCAACCAAGAAACTCGCCAGCAGACGCTGCCTGTGTCGGCGTCGTGAGGCGAGAGAGGGAGAGGGGGAGCGTAGGAGAGGAGAGAGAGAGAGGGGGGCGCGCATGCGCAGTGGGAGTGTGGATGCTGCGGGCAGAGATGCCTACAGAAGAGAGGGGGAGCGTAGGGGAGGAGAGAGAGGTGGGACGCGCATGCGCAGTGGGAGTGCGGGGAGGGATGCCTAGAGGAGAGAGAGGGGGAGCGTAGGAGGGGAGAGAGGAGGGGAGGCGCATGCGCAGTGAGGGTGCGGTTGCCGCGGGGAGGGATGCCTAGAGGAGAGAGGGGGGAGAGAGGAGGTTTTTTATTTATATTTTTTTAAAGGGCTTGCGCATGCGCAGTATGGGTGGTCACGCCGCCCACCACCACCACCGGATAAGATGCTTCACATCTAACACCTGCCGGCGCTTACCTCCTCAACCTGTCCTCCTCCTCCTCCTCCGCGGACAACGCTGGACAACGCCGGACAACGCCGGACAACGCCGACAACGCCGGATGCCTGACATAGCCCGACTATGAAATGCATTCGCATTTAAAAACGAGAAAGACAGTTCGAGGTGAAGTAAGCTGGCGCGCGTCGCTCAAGAGCAACAATTAATTACGAGACCTGCTGGGCGTCCACTTCGCCGAGACGTAATTACGGCCGTTGAATAAACAAGCGCCGCATTGCCTGCCAGCGCTGGACAAGTGGCCGCTGCCCACGCGTAGAGAGCTTCCATACGCGGCGCCTGGTTCTTTTGTTGCTCCTGTCGTTGCCGCGAGAAGAAGATAGAACGCCGCTGCACTGTCCTCGCCTCGTTGTCGGCGTCTTCGTGACTCGCTGCACCTGCACACTGCAATGACGTCCTTGGGAGGCATTTCCTAATCGATGCACGAGAGCACAGCATCCTAACCGGATGCTGTGCGCGCAAAACGACCACCACCATCGTCTCCCTTCTCTCTTTCTTTCTACCTCTCTCTCCTCATCGCATTACCCGAAAAACGCACAGGGTTATGCGAATCGAAGTGTCACGCTTGGTTAGGTCACTTAGTTTTTGTGGAGTCTGCCATGCTTCTTTTCACAAGGACTGGTCCCGTCATGATTCTCTCTACTCTCGTCATGCGTAGCAAATTCCTTCGTCTTCTCTAACGTTGCGTCTACGTGCTTTTGGTCTCTGAGTTTCGGCAGCCCTACGTCGCGGTCCTCTGGCTTTCTCTTGCGCAACTGAAGACCGAACACTGCGGATCTTATCGATGCCTTCTCGCATAAAAACGTCATCATGTACGCCAGTCTCCACAAGAGATGCTTACTGTATCCTACGAGAATGCTCGGTCGCTTTTGGCAATAAAGTTACCTTTCTGAAAATAAAGAATTATTTGCACGCTTCCTACGAACCACCCTATTTATCTCAAATATTTCGAGAAAAACAAAAGACATTTTCGAACGCTGCAAATATGGACTGATTGGGCGAGGTATGTTAAGAGTGACAAATATATTAATAACTACACGTCCGACAAATAATGACACGTGAAGCGCCAAATGTCGCTACACATCCTGTGGCAAAAAATACGAGGCAGCAAGCGCGAACGTTTTCGATGAGACCTCATGTAATTGGTCAAATACTGGCAAATTTCTTCAGGGCACTGATTCAACTTGAAGGTCTACGTAAATTTTTAAATGCGAAGCATTTCTTAGCGAACTTCGGCGACTTAGAGCGTATCTCTCTAGCTATCTATCTATCTAGCCGCCTACGACTTTGTGCTCTCCTGGGCGTATCGTTAATGGGATTTATACCAAATTTGGTATGGCATAACATGACCGCATGACGAACATAAATGGCTGGTCATATCATAAAAATCATGACTAGCTTGTCATGAAAAAGTATGATTTACATGCCACGCTCATGGCGCGCTCGCGGCCGTTTCGTTAACTTGATATACACCAAATTTGGGATTGAGGGACGTGTCTGTATGACGAACATAAGTGACAGGTGGTAATATGCCAATAATGACGTGCATGACAAGAACAACATGATTTACATACCACGCTCATGGCGCGCTCACGGCCGTTTAGTTAGCTTGATATACACCAAATTTGGCATTGTGTGACGTGACTGCATGACGAACATGCATGTCAAGTGGTAATATGGAAATCATGACTTGTCATGTGCGACATGACTTGCATGCCACGCTCATGGCGCGCTCGCGGCCGTTTCGTTAGCTTCATCATCATCATCATCATCAGCCTGTCTACGCCCACTGCAGGGCAAAGGCCTCTCCCATGTTTCGCCAATCAACCCGGTCCTGTGATTTCTGCTGCCACTTTATACCTGCAAACTTCTTAATCTCAACTACCCACCTAATTTTCTGTCTCCCCCTCACGCGTTTGCCATCTCTTGGAATCCAGTCAGTTACCCTTAATGACCAGCGGTTATCCTGTCGACGTGCTACGTGCCCGGCCCATATCCATTTCTTCTTCTTGATTTCAACTATGATATCCTTAACCCCCGTTTGTTCCCTGACCCACTCTGCTCTCTTCCTGTCTCTTAAGGTTACACCTATCATTTTCCTTTCCATCGCTTACTG
>JALIZH010025352.1:0-16809 GCA_030522465.1 Rhipicephalus appendiculatus
TGCAAGACCCTATGCATACGCAATCTTTTTGTACATAGTACCGCTATTCTTGTCTTACGACAGTGTTGCTGAGGTAAAAGAATAAAAGTTCTAAGAACCTGGAAACACTGGTGCCGACGGCGTTTTGAAAACGCACTGGCCCGTGTTTTTCGATCTCTTCTTGTAGGGTATCAGCAGATAAACCCGTGCGCCAGAAAAAAACATGCAAGTCGCTTTGTTCCCTGCAAGACAGGAGTGGTGTATGAGATGCCGACGTCATGTGGAGGCTTGTACATCGGTCAGACAGGCCGATGTGTTAATGACCGGTTACGAGAACATGCCAGCAATCTTGGAAGAAAGACGGGCGGCAATTTGGCGATTCACTGCGCTGGGTGCGGGTGTAGCCCCTATTTCCAGCAGACGCGCATCGTCCGCAGTTATCGAGATTCCCAATCTCGAGACATCTATGAAGCCTTCGCAATGCATGATCTGGCGTCCGCAAGTGTCAGTGCACCGTCGATAGCATTAACTGACAAGCAGATTAACTATCTGCACCGTTAAGTAGATTCCATGTATACGGTAGGGCGCATGCACTGTTTCAATCCCCTTCCCCTCATCTCATGTGAAGAAGCGTATTTATTCGTGCACGCTCAAATTAAACGCATTTGTTGGTAGTTCAGCGCTTGGTCCTGTCTGTATCTTTCTGCGTCTTCGTTTTTTTTTTCGCGCTGTTTCGTATTGATGAAGTCGTACCAAGAAGCTCGAACTCATACCCTTTAAAAGTTCATTTCTTCTACATCGAGCTCTGTACATTTATGTATCCTCCTGGAACATTCTATGTGCTCTTCCGTTCTAGTACATGCTACGTGCAACGCTCGGACGCACTGTTATTACGTTATTGCGCACAGTTGAAAAGATGGAGACTTAAAACACGGAGAGCCGCACAAACACAACAGTTGGCACAGTATGACATAGCGCTCGCTAACTCTTTGGATATGACGCGGGTAAAGAAAGTGTTCCGCTACGTCGATGATTTCTCAGTGGTGACATCAGGAACTGGTCTGAACGAGGCTGCTTATGTACTGGAAACCTTTAAAGGGACACTAAAGGGAAATATTAAGTCGACGTTGATTGCTGAAATAGCGGTCCAGGAAACCTCGTAGTGCTACTTTCGTGCCAAGGAAATGCTTATTTTGAAATAAAATCACGTTTTAGTGGTCCGCATCACGTTAGCGCACTTCAAATCACCCGCCTCTGATGCGGAATCTCTGATGTCACTGTTTCCGTGCCCAACGTTGCCCGCCTTTACTGCGCGGCCGCCGACACTAGCAGCAGCAGAGCGAAATTAGCGGGAGCCACAGCAACAACAACGGCCATTGAACTATGGTGGCTAGCATAATTGAACAATACTCTGCTTGCTTGGTGCAACTGGGCTCCGCTAGATGGCGCCACCTATCCAGCCTAACCAAGCGAAAACGCAATTTTTGAACCACTCGCGCCTTTCCCCATAGTAACGCCAGGCGGTTCCTTTTTCTATGAATCAAACAGAAACGGACAAGGAGCATTTTATTACGTGTTGTAATGCACGGAAGCCTCTTTTTTTACCACAGCTGGCTTGATTACCAGTGATTAATTGTAGCCGGTAGCTGTGATGTCATTGGGATCGTTTCCTAGATGTCCCACTCGTAGCGCATGTGGTGTCATACATTTGCCTTAATTTCTCGATTAGTAGAGCACTGCTGTTGATAATATTGACGCTTTAGACATTCCCAAACATTGATCTTTCACTCTGACGCAAATTGTTATTTGCCTTTAGTGTCCCTTTAAGGCAGGACTCAGCCCCTTGACGCTGACCCATGAGTTGGCAGAAGAAGGAACCATCAGGTTTCTCGACTTGTGGTTAAGCTTTTCAAGTTCTCATGTGTGCTGAAAATACGAACCGCGTGGCCAGTAAGCCTTTGCTCCCCTTCTCGTCGAGTCACTCAAAACTCGTGAAAAAGGGGGTTGCAAGCACGTGCCTAAAGAATGCTTTGCAGAAGTCTTGCCATCATTTAGTACAAGAAAGCTTTCAAGCCCAACTTGATAGGCTTCAGCAGGCAGGGTATCCGGGTTATGTCACTAGGTCAGTGGCCCACAGTCTATTGCAGGCAGGCAAGAGGTCCCAGAAGGAACGACTACAGATAAAATCCCAGAGCGGGAATGCGAATTTTCGTAGGACCGCTGCGATACCGTACTTTAACGACGTCTCCCATCACCTGAAAAAGATTGGAGGCCGTGCCGGAGTGCAAGTGGTTTTACAGCACCGCGTAAGTTGTCAATTTGCAATGCGCGAAAGAAAAAGGGAACAAGTGCTTGCACAACTAACCACAGAAACAAGTTTGTGGATTGTGTCGAAAAAGTGGTATACATAATTCCGCTCACATGCGGAATCATGTATGAACCATTTTTGTAAAAGTTTTTTTCAACCGCCAATGTATAAAAGCGTCATGTGTCCGTCCAATAAATTCAGTTGAATTGCGCATGTGTTCGTGCGGTTCTCCGTCTTCTAAGTCTCCATCTTTTAAGCTGTGCGCAATAACGTAATACTAGATCGATACCAACTGGCCCAAGCAAGTACCCTTATATGCTGACGCACGCCATCAAGAAACCCTGCCTTCCCGCGCCACTCATCCAAATGGTGGGCCTCTTCCAGCCGTCTCGAGGACACGCCATGCGTCTTTGCCGCATTCGCAGGTCGGAGACATAGAGGCAAATAGAGAATCGCTCTTTTTGGCCTGCTCTCAACGAAAGTCGCCGGAGCGTCTGCACCTGTGTTACCATCAAGAGTTGAAGATTGTGTCCCAAGCTTCAGAATTCCTGTGGCGTGGCAGAAGCTTCTTAAATCACTACCCAAGAAGGCACCAGGGTATCGACCTAGACAAACAGTTCAGAAGTTGGGAAGGCGCCGACATCCCGGAAAGTGTGGAAAAGGTGCTTGGTCTTGCACCGAAGTTTTCCGGTGGCCCCAAAACCTGACAAAGTCAAACATTCTCTCGCTCGTCAGAGGCACCGCCAGCAAGGCAAACGCAGCAGAAAGCGATCGTGTCATCCTCGAATTCATTGAAGCACTCCCACCAAATTGACAGGCATCCGGCGCCCTGATTTTTCAAGTGTGGTTGCTTCACTACGCAAGGACAACTTCAAGCTTCTCCTGTCGGACAAAGAAGGAGGGTTTGTCGTAATGACCTCTCGCGTCTACAACGACAAGGCTGACAGTGCCCTTCTTAGCAACTTTCGGCTGGCAGAAAACTGCAACCCAGCGAAGGCAAAGAAGGGGGCCCTGAAAATGTGTGAAGATTCTGGCCTTTCCATGTTGTCAGCTGCGCTCAAATGCTCCACAGAGCGTTGCCTGTCTGCCTTCTTCACCATGAAAACTCCCAAAGAGGGGCACCCCGTTCGGGTGATTGTCTCTGAAGTTGGCACATGGCAGCGCTGCTTTGGTCAGTACCTGCAAAAGGGTCTTTCCGTGTTAGAAGTCAACGACCCTTTCATCATTCGAAGACCCTCCGATGTGTCAAAGCTTCTGGAACAGTCATGCCCTGAAGAAGTGCAAGCATTCTCGATGGACGTAAAAGACCTTTACTACTCGTTACCTCAGACCACTCTAGCTGATACGCTACAAGAAGAGATCGAAAAACACGGGCCAGTGCATTTTCAAAACGCCGTCGGCACCAGCGTTTCCAGGTTTTTAGAACTTTTATTCTTTTACCTCAGCAACCCTGTCGTAAGACAAGAAGAGCGGTACTATGTACAAAAAGATGGCGTGTGCATAGGGTCTTCCTTCGCCCCCCACCTTAAGCGACTTGCTCTTGGCAAAGTACGACCGACGCTTGGAGGAGAGCCTAACGACGATCCGGTGGGCGAATATTTTTCGCTTTGTTGAAGACTACCTTGTTTTATTCCACGCTAACCCCGACGAAGCCAGCACGACGGCAGACAAGATTTACAGCAGCTTCTGCAAAAACTTCCCTGGACTATCATTCACCAAGGAGCTACCTGAAGACAACAAACTACGCTTCCTTGACCTGGACGTTTTATAAGGAAGCGTTTTATAGGAGCCTAGTAAAGCACTCTTACTACGCTTCCTTGGCCTGGACGAGAGGCATACCTGCTGGACTTATTCCCCGCGATCGAAGAAGTACCGTCTGCCATTTTCATCTCATCCCTCGAAGCTCGTTAAACGCGCCATCGTATTGACTGCCATGAAGAATGCCGTAGGTCGTTCATGTCCCGATCAAGTCGCTTCAAGATTCGCCCTACAAGTGCACAGGTTGACAAGGGCTGGTTTTCCTGAACAGTTCCTGGCAGCACTGGCAGAATTTGTCCTTCGCGAATCTAGGTCTCCAAGAAAAGAAACCCCTCCGCAAGTTGACAAGACTAAAGTTTCCGTCATCCCCTACCGGCGCGGCGTCTCCCACCGGGTGTAAAAAGCGGCTGCGCGAGCAGGAGTAAGAGTGCTTTACTCGGCTCCTATAAAACTAAGCTCCCTCTGCAAGCGAGTGAATGCGGTAAGTTCACATAAACCCGCGTGCCAGAAAAAACATGCAAGTCGCTTTGTTCCCTGCAAGACAGAAGTGGTGTATGAGATCCCGACGTCATGTGGAGGCGTGTACATAGGTCAGACAGGCCGTTGTGTTAATCACCCGTTACGAGCACATGCCAGCAATCTTGGAACAAAGACGGGCAGCAATTTGGCGATTCACTGCGCTATGTGCGGGTGTAGCCCTATTTCCAGCAGACGCGCATCGTCCGCAGTTATCGAGATTCCCGATCTCGAGAAATCTATGAAGCCTTCGCAATGCATAATCTGATGTCCGCATGGGCCGGCGCACCGTCGATAGCATTAACTGACAAGGAGATTGACAATCTCCACCATTGTGTGCATGTATCAAGCCAATTTTTCCAGCTTTTATTGCAGGGCGTTGCGTGTGGGTAAACAGTTTCTGGGTAAGCACTGCAAACGCTGTGGTTGTACCCCTGATTTTCAACTTACACGGTTCCTTAAGAAAGCGAAAGACAAAATTGAGCGCGAAATCATGGAAGCCTTTTTCATACATAAGGCAGGTGACAATTGCGTTAGCAGGCCTTCAATCGTGTTGTCTGACGCTGAAATTGAATATCTAAAAGGTTTGATCTAGGGGTGGTTCTCACTTGCGCATATTTTTTTTTGTTGTTGTTGTCATGTAATCTTTCATCGTCTTTATGCCCTGTATACGCGAAGCGTTTGCCTGTTGTTCCTCTGCTAGATAAACACATGGTTATGATTGTTGTTTATCGCTGCTTGTTAGTTCCAGGAAAACGTGGCTGTCAAAGCCAGCGATTATGGCACATATAAAAATGCATTGGAAAAGGCAATAAAGTTCAGTTGTAAGTACAGCGCCCGTGGTGTCTACTATGTGTCTTTGTCCGTGTGTTCCTTAGCGCTGCCCAAAGAAATTCAACGATGAACCAGCTCGCCCAAACCAAAGTTTTGCTAGTTTATTTAGGTTTGGCATACACTAAAATACCAAGCAAGCGCCCCTATTCGAGCAAAGGCGCCCTCCTTGTTTCGGTAGATTTCAAATATGCAACAATGACCCGCCATTTTCACTGTTTTTATTTGCCCGTTGACGGCGAATTTAATAAAGAACTTCATTAGACGTATGTATGTGCATTCTTTATTAGCGGCTCTTTCGCCACCACCTTGAATTTTGATCTGCAACCGAGCAGGGGCGTCCCCCAGCGATAGCCTTGACGATCAGATCAGTTTGATCGACAGGGCCCGCAGGGCGGCAATTGCCTGTGGCGTCCTGGACTGAGGACAGCCAGCACTGCTAGATGGGACTTGCGGACCAAGCTGGCCATACTACAAACCTTTTTTCTGACAATAAATGTTTTCCTTCCTTCCTTCCACTCCAAATCTTGTCGGTTTATCTTTCACCGTACAGGGGGGGGGGGGAAAGGGGGGGGGGGGCTGCTCGGGATTTTACGGTAAATACATCTAGTGGCGTTGCTTGTTCTCGAGTGCAGTGGAGCTGCAAAAATCTTTCTTTTTTCTTCTAGTTCGCCAAATTTCTTTTCAGAAGTACAGCATCCACATGGGCATCTATGCAAATGAGGATGTCATGCACATTTGCGTTGCAGGTGCCTGTTAATGCCACAGTTTGTGGGGTTGCACGCGCAACCCATTGTTTTCAACACGGCGGCGCCTCGGCCTCACGCTACGTTTGCACGCGCAGCGGCTTGAGGGGTTGCGGGAGAGGGGGGGGCACTGTGCCGCTTCCGTAGCCCTTAGCGCCCTGCGGCCTGGCTGAAGCCGAGATGGTTCGTTTCCCTCCTTGCCCTTTTCTGGAGAGACTGCTCTCCAGACATCGAGAACGCGCGGCACTTTCTCGGGGGGCCCTGGGGTCTTCCGTCTTGGGAGGTGGGACTGGCCGCATCTGAACCAAGCCGGGAGCACCGCCGCCGCCATCAACCCCTGCAGCGCCCGGCGATGGAGTGCGAACTACCGCCCCGGATCGGAGTGCAAAAGCCGCGCGAGGTGAGATGAACAGCTATCATTCCCTCCGACGTGTGCTTGCTATGCGTTGACTGTCTCCTCCAGTAGCGCGGAACGCTCCGCCGCTGAGGTGCTCTTTAGAATGTGCTCTTTAGAGGTGCTCTTTAGAATGCTTCTGTATTAGTTGCAATTGGCAGATGTGTGACTAAGGTGAATAAATGCCTTCAGTTTAAAGACTTGTCTCTGTCCCCACTGGCCTGAAACCCACCGTGGTCGCGACTCGACGCGAACCGCGGGATAAGGGGGGTCACAGCTCTGACTGTTAGGGCTGCTGCGCTGTACTAGCGAGAGTGACTGACACTTCGATAGCGCGCGGACCGATCCAAACGAGGGACAGGTTCGCATGCGCGCCTTGTGTTCATTCCTCAAGGAAGAGCCCCTATAAGTATCAGCTGTATTAAGCCGAAAGCCTTTAATGTCTCATGCTCGCGGCCGTCCGGTGTCCGTCCGTCCGTCCGTCCACACCCCCACTGCGCATGCGCCCACCCATTAAAAAATAAAAACAAAAAAAAATCCCCCCATCTCCCGCTAAAGGGAACCATGTGTGGATGCGAAGCAGCGGAGAGATAATTAGCTTGAGCGGGAGGAAAGTAGCCGCTCTCATTTCACGGCAGTGGTACGGGCGCTCATCGCGGCGCTGCGCAGGAGAGAGAATGAGGTGCGCGCGCTCCGTCATTTTCATACCGCGGAACTACCGTGGCGCCCCCCAGCGGAGTATGCAGCTGTCACACCACCTGTCGTTCCGTAGAGGATTCCTAGAGGAAAGGACGGGGGGCGACCGTAGGAGAGGAGAGAGAGGGGACGTGCATGCGCTGTGGGGGAGTGGGACGCGGGAACCGCTCCGTAGAGTAGAGGATTCTAAGAGGAGGCGCATGCGCTCTGGGGATGTGGGACGCCGGAGCCGCTCCGTAGAGTAGAAGATTCCTAGAGAAGAGAAAGGGGGTGAGCGTAAGAGAGAGAGGGGGAACGGCACGCGCATGAGCTGTGGTGGTGTGGGACGCGGGACGGACTAAGCCCCCTCCAAACACATGCAAGCAAGATTAAGGAATGGGGCCAACCTGGGCGACAGACACCACCTGCCTAGCCACTGCTAAGCAGCCTCTCTGTGCTCTCGGCCATGACTCAAGGAATGGGGTCAACCTGGGCGACAGACACCACCTGCCTAGCCATTGCTAAGCAGCCTCTCTGTGTTCTTGGCCATGACTCTGATGACTGTGTTAGGGTTGACGGCCTTCATATTACTACAGTGTTCTGGTTCGCATAATGGGCGCTTCCCTACTTCATGAAAGTGGCCGGACGCGGGACGGGGGACGGCGGACGGGGGGACGCGGGAGGGACAGAGCCCCGAGCATAAGATGCTTGGCATCTAAAATTCCCCATCTCCCGCTAAAGGGAACCATGTGTGGATGCGAAGCAGCGGGGAGATAATTAGCTTCAGCGGGAGGAACGTCGCCGCTCTCATTTCGCAGCAGTGGTCCGGGCGCTCATCGCGGCGCTGCAGAGGAGAGAAAATGAGGCGCGCGCGTTCCATCATTTTCATACCGCGGAACTACCGTGGCGCCCCCAGTGGAGTATGCAGCTGGCACACCACCTGTCGTGCGCGCCGCTCCGTAGAGGATTTCTAGAGGAAAGGACGGTGGGGGGGACCGTAGGAGAGGAGAGAGAGGGGCATGGGACGTGCATGCGCTGTGGGGGGTGTGGGACGCGGGAGCCGCTCCGTAGAGTAGAGGATTCCTAGAGGAGAGAGGGGGAGAGGACACGCATGCGCTGTGGGACGCCGGAGCCGCTCCGAAGAGTAGAGGATTCCTAGAGGAGAAAGCGGGAGAGCACGCGCATGCGCTGTGGGACGCCGCTCCCTAGAGTAGATATTCCTAGAGTAGAGGAAGGGGGTGAGCGTAGGAGAGAGAGGGGGGAGGGGACGCGCATGCGCTGTGGTGATGTGGGACGCGGGAAGGAGGGACGGACTAAGCCCCCTCCAAACACATGCAAGCAATATTAAGGAATTAGGTCAACCTGGGCGACAGACACCACCTGCCTAGCCATTGCTAAGCAGCCTCTCTGTGCTCTCGGCCATGACTCTGATGACTGTGATAGGGTTGACGGTCTTCATATTACTACAGTGTTCTGGTTCGCATAATGCGTGCTTCCCTACTTCATGAAAGTGGCCGGATGCGGGACGCGGGACACGGGACGCGGGACGGGGGACGCGGGACGGACATAGCCCCGAGCATAAGATGCTTCGCATTAAAAACCTCCTCTCCACCTCTCTCTCCTCTAGACATCCCTCCACGCGGAGGCCGCACCCTCACTGCGCATGCGCGTCCCCCTCCCTCTCTCCCGTCCTACGCTCCCCCTTTCTACCCTCCTACGCTCCCCCCTCTTTCCTCTAGGCATCCCTCCCCGCAGCATCCAAACCCCCCACTGCGCATGCGCGTCTTCCCCTTTCCTACGCTCCCTCCTCCCTTGCCTCGCGACGCCGACGCAGGCAGCGTCTGCTAGCGAGTTTCTTGGTTGAAAAAACCGACTGCTCGCGCTGCACAACCGTTCACCGGCCACCCCGTATATATGGCAATGGATCTTGACCTGCAAGGTGGGGCCGGTGGCAGATTTCTCCTGTGCGTTGTCGAACGATAAAAAATTCGCAGCATGCGCGTTAAATAAAAGCGGACTGCAGGTCTCAGTGTCCAGTCCGAGTCTTCTGTCTCTCATTGCCCATTAGCAGCGATTTGGATGTTCCAGTAGGAAGCACCGGTCCATCACTGCGTGCTTTGCGCCCCCCCAGGTTTCTCTCCTGTGCAACGCTGCGATGAGCGCCAGCGTCAACGCCGCCGCCAGTGTAAGCGTTAGCGCCCGCTGCTTCGCATCTACACATGGTTCCCTTTAGCGGGAGATGGTGTAATCTTTAAGGCGAAAGCATTTAATGTCTCATGCTCATGTCCGTCCGGTGTCCGTCCGACCTCAGCCCGGCGTCCGTCCGTCCGTCTGTCTGTCTGTTCGTCCGTCCGTCCATCCATCCGTCTGTCCGTCCGTCCGTCCATCCGTCCATGTCCGTCCGTCCGTCCGTCCATCCGAGCTCTGGCACGGAGCCAGGTGGCCGCCGGGATGCGCAGACGGACGCCGGTCGCGTCGGACTCTATAGCGCTCGCGCTTTGCTTGCGTAGCGTCGCTGTGCCCAGAGTTTGCAATCATTCTGACCGACGCCGTCTCAATGGACCCAGGCGTTCACGGAATACACTTTCCAATATAGAAAGGGTCCGTCAATTTAAGAGCTGGAACGCGGATGGCGTTTGCACGATGCGCAAAGCGCGAGAAAATACTAACGCATGCGAACGGAGGAAGATGAGTCTCGCGTCTCGCTGCGATTCGCGGTAAAAAATTAAAGAAGAAAGCACGCACCCATTCGGTTTGTGTCTTATCCCACTGAGAGTGTAAAAGAAAAAAAAAAGCATGGCATAATCAGTGGAATGGCCACACGCTTTCGCCGAACACACTTTGGAATGTACAAAGTGTACTTCAATTTTTTGGGACCGGTGTATGGGCCTTGGTGACAGACATTGGTTGCATTTTTGTTTGTCATCATGTGGTATGTTGTGGGCTCAGTACCTGGTAATGGCATATGTTGTGCATAGTCGGTCATGTTGGGCAAGTTTCAAATATATTCTTAGGATCGTGCATTTCTGGGTCTATTTATTTGTAGGTCAAAGTTCTGACGCATTGACAGTACGTCATTCTTGCGGGCATTTTCTACGTTGGCGGGGGGGAGTGTTATCTGAAGCGTGTTGTTTAAAGAACATGCAAGATATCTGAACATCCTCTCCGCTTGCAGAGATCATTTCTACCTATAGTCGGTTACAGCTTGGGAATAAATATAGGCTCCGCCCATGAGGCCGCCTTGCCCTTATTTTTCATGCTTCCACCGTGTTGCTACTTCGCGCTGCGGAAGCGACAGAACGCGATAAAGCGTTTAAAAACACTCTGAGGTGCTGCCGTTTCGGTGCACGTCAAACGCGGCGCAATCACAAACTTCAACTGCATCGAATGACGACCGGCAAGGATGATGCTGTGTAGGTGTGGATAACCGTTGAATTTTTAGATATGAAGTATCTTATGGCAAAGCTTAATCCGGTGGTGGTGTGCCGGCGTGACCACCCCTTACTGCGTATGCGCAAACCCTTTCAAAAAAATAAAAATAAAAAAACCTCCTCTCCCCCTCTCTTTCCTCTAGGCATCCCTCCCCGCGGCAACCACACCCTCACTGTGCATGCGCCTCCTCTCCTCTCTCCCCTCTTGCGCTCCCCCCTCTCTCCTCTAGGCATCCCTGCCCGCGGCGTCCACACTCCCACTGCGCATGCGCGTCCCTCCTCTCTCTTTTCTCCTACGCTCTCCCTCTCTCCTATAGGCATACCTGCCCGCGGCGTCCACACTCCCACTGCGCATGCGCGTCCCCCCCTCTCCTACGCTCCCCCCCCTCCTCACCCGCCTCGCGACGCTGACGCTGGCAGCGTCTGCTAGCGAGTTTCTTGGTTGAAAAAACCGACTGCTCGCGCTGCACAACCGTTCACTGGCCACCCCGTATATATGGCAATGGATCTTGACCTCCATGGTGGTGCCGGTGGGAGATTTCTCCTGTGCGTTGTTGAACAATAAAAATTCGCAGCGTGCGCGTTAACTAAAAGCGGAGTGCGGGTCTCTGTGTCCAGTCGGAGTATTCTGTCTCTCATTGCCCATTAGCAGCGATTGGCATGTTCCAGTAGGAAACACTGCTCCATCACTGCCTGCTTTGCGCCTCCCCAGTTCTCTCTCCTGCGCAACGCTGCGATGAGCGCCAGCGTCAACGCCGCCGCCAGTGTAAGCGTTAGCGCCCGCTGCTTCACATCTACACATGGTTCCCTTTAGCGGGAGATGGTGTAATTTTTTATTGGTTCGTCCTAACCACTATGTCATAGTAAAGGGCAGCTCTAGTTGGACGCGCATAACACAAATGGATAGTGGTACACTTTACTTTTAAATGCGAATGCATTTCTTAGTCGGGCTATGTCAGGCGGCGTTGTCCCGGCGTTGTCCGCGGGGAGGAAGATAGGTTGAGGAGGTGTCCTCGCGCCGGCAGGTGTTATCTCTCCACTCTCACTCCCTCTCCCATAGCAACAGCTGCGGGCGCGCGCGCTTATCCTCGCCCCTAGCAACCGGAGCATGTGGTGCGAGAGAGTGTAGGAGAGGGTAGGTGCAGTGCTTCGCCGCTCCTTCTCTCGCCGTTCGCTCTCTCTCCTCCCTGCGCCCCACTCTCCCGTCCGCTCACGCCTCACTCTCGACCGTTCGCTGGCTGGGCGCCTCTCAAGGCGATGGCAGAAGTCGGTGTCGGCGCATTCGCATTTCCTCACGATTCCCTTCGGGGAGGTGGGGGGCATTTTTTTATTCTTAGCTTGTTACCGACTATGGTTATTTGGGTGATTCTGTGTAGACTAGCAGGGAACATAAAACATAGACCTGCTGTTTCCCAAGAAAGGCACTGTAAGGAAATAAAAAAGGTGGCATACAAGTTAAGAATGTTTTTTTTTTCATTCGAAGGGGACAAGCATTATGGAAAGGAAATTAATGGGAAAAAACAAGATGCAGATGTAAATGCAATATGATTCCTCACTTAATTTATAATACGTGATGCAGTAAAATGTTTGCTGGTGCTCCACAGTAGTCGCTGCAGTTCAGTTGGCTGAGCAGTCTTTCGAAAATCCACATTTTAATATGAGACTAGGAGCACTGCAACAACTATTCACAAACCCTATGAATTGCCAGTAATGGCTTAACTCCCAACAATTTTTTCTTACTTTGTTATCCTAGTTACATAAGTGCAGCAGGGATAGCTTCACTTGTGTGACTCATCTTGTTGACACTTGATATGTTGGTCTTATTTTCTTGTTACTTGTTCTTTTTTCAGTCAAAGTGCTGTATTCCATGTTATAATGACCACTGCTGTTTCAATGCAGTGGTCATCCTGGTTTTCACATTTCTGCCATGTGTGCTTGTGCTCAAAATTTATTTTTTGCTTGCTTCATTAAAGCAGGAAACAGTGCCGGAAAGGTTGCGGGACGTACAGGAAAGGAGACTGGGACCGTTATGGGGCACTTTTTTTGTCCATCCCTGTCTCGGTTCTTTCCTCTCATTTACTCTGGCACAGTTTGCTGCAGATTTGTGTAACTGCTGTATCACTGAACAGTTGTGCTGTATGTATACAATCTTTAAATGGGAATTATGTTATGCAATAAATGAGATGCACAAAAGCTACTCAGACCTAATGCTCATCTTCTTTGGCTATGCTTTCAATACACTGGTTTCATAGCCCTTCAAGAGCCCCCTGGCAGTTTGTCCAGTGGTTGGCAGGCAGTGAACTGCCTGTGTTCTTCCAGGTCGTTAAACCGCTTGTTTATAATATTGTCACGTGATTATGCGTAATACACAACCTCTGTCTACAGGAGCACTGTACGTCGAGTCAACCGATCATCAGAAACACGACCTCATCGTCTTCTCAACTTCCTTGTCCTCTCTTCGGTTGCACAATGGCACATACGCACATTGGCATAGCTCCATCTCATTCCATGCCCGTGGCAATATTGTAGTACATACAGACTGAGACACAAGCAAGGCAGATAAACACACACTATGTTACATTCAGTGTTCATGTGCCTTGCTTGTCTTGGCTAGATGCGCTACAACATTATTCAACGACTTGATAATGTATTGAGACGAAAAACAGTGCGATGAAACAGATACAAAAGGGGACACACACAATGCCATGCTTGAGTGTTGTCATGCTTTCAAAGCTTAGAACGCATCAACAACCTCCGGTCATTTAAGATTACACTGGAGAGATTGTGGATGCATTCCACGCTTTGAAAACATGGTAGTGCTTATCCACTCCTGCAACAAGACAACCAGATTAATAATCGAAGCTGCAAACAAAGAAAAGCAGGATGATGCATGCTTAACCATGGTGTTGCTGCCGCTAACCAAGAAAGGAACACGGTTTCTTGGTATGTATAGTTAGACGAGGTAGCAGTTGTAACAAACGAATAAGTGCACGTGGTTGTCGAACATTCCTTTATTTTCTTGCGTATGATATATATTTCATGCCCTCCTGAAAATAAAATAAGCTGTGAGTGGGTTCTCGACAGTATGCCCTCTTCCGCCCTTGTCTTCTCGCCCTGTTTTTCATTTCAGTATGCATCAAAACCAACTAGCCCATGAACAAGCGTTAAAAAACTAGATAACGACGAGCCCACACTGTAACACTACTTGCGATCTAAACGCAAGGAATTTTCCTTTTACTTGCAGGTCAGATATGTTTTGAAGGTAATGTAAGGTCCTGTCATTAAGTAAATTTGATCTAAATCACAACTTGCTTCAAGATAACTCAAGCAAAACTATTACAGAGATGCTTTGAGGGGTGAATTAGATGCGTTGCTGCTGGAATACAACACCTTGAAGGTGAGCATTGAGAAATAATGTATGTGGAAAGTATTTTAGGACTATCTCATTTATGAGCTCGTGCTTGTTGTTGCAATGCGTCCTTGGACTCGAGTAAATGTGTTCTTTTATTGACTATAAAACAATTGGTGGCTTGTACTTCATTCCATCAATCTATTCATTCATTGCCTGTGCTTGTTCTGTCCCCATGTGCCTTATGGCATAGAAAGGATGGAACACAATGGAAAATAATTTTTCCAATCAGCACTATTACATACCGTGTTCTCTCTTAGCACCCTTTCAGGGTACTTAACACACAAACATAGCACTGCGCAGTTCGCTCGATTGATTACGAAACTTAGTCAAGCTCAATCCAGGTGTGCATCTCATTATTCTGCTGAATCTGTAGCACTAATTTCAACTTAATAGCACTAAATAGTGGCTTGGGAATTACACAAAATGGTAGAAAAAAATGAAACCAAGTAGTGGTAGAAGAGATAAAAAAATCATGCCATATCCACGACGTGAATGATGATTAGTGGGCGAAGCTCGATCGTTTTCACCCATGGCAGAAAGAGAATGTGTGGTCTGGAACGCCCTTATACTTCATGGTCATCAGTGTCATCGTCATAGTTATCACGTGTAGTGGGTACATTCCACTATACTGGAACGCGCTTATACTTCATCGTTATCACGTGTAGTGGGTACATTCCACTATACTACATCATCGTCATCTTTATCACGTGGAGTGGGTACATTCTACTATACGTGGCTATCTACCTACTACTACTACTACTACTACTACTACTACTACTACTTCTACTACTACTACTACTACTACTACTACTACTACTACTACTACTACTACTACAGAGGAGGGACAGACCCACACCCTTAGGAGCTTCGTCCCTAAAACCTAATGCCAGACATTTTTTAGCTAAGGGAAGGGCTCAGAACAGAAGGATAAAATAACGGCTGGGAAATGAACCAAGGCTGAGCCCAGGTGACTACGGTACACTTGGGATGAAGGAAGAACAATCTAAGCAGAGAAAGGCCACTTTTGTATCTGCCGACAGAGTAACAGATATGTGCTTTATGTTGCGGGTGGTCAGTCAGTTTAGTAGCTTTGAAAAATCTCGGCAACAATTTTGTAGCTTTCCCCAACTTTGATGCGTTGTTCCATGGTCCAACGATCTTGTCAACCGTGAAGGCGGTCAAGATCATTGACAATTCCAATGAGGTGAGCTAAAGTTGCGTGTAGTTCAAGCCGTTCATCTTCCAAAGACTTCAAAAGCTAAATCTAATACAGGAGATGCTCGATAGCCTCCTCCACCGAGCAGTCATCGCGCTAGGTGGTAACGGCCATATCAAGCTTGAATGAATTGCAGTGGTGAATGCTACACAAAGAAATAAATGACACAGCAACGTTTCTTAACCCCTGTGAAGACGAGGTAGCAGCTGCAGTTGCAGCGATGTGTCGAGCGAATGCTGCCGATCGTGAACTTAAGTGTGTACCACTTCTGTAATATCTTACTCTGTGCCACCTTGCATGGGTGTCGAGCTGCATCAATCTAAATAAGTTTTATTGCGATAGCAATTATATGGACACTCTCGGATGATTTTCGCCGTCGCCGTCTGTCGACGCCGTCATGTCCCGGATATGTATATGCATGTATATATAAAAATGCATAAAGAAAAATAAATCAGCAGAAAGAAATTCCAAACCACCTGACCGGAAATTCGAACCAGCGACCCCTCCCTCCGCTGCTTGCTGCGCTAGCCAACACAGCCACACGCCATGTTCATGCCAGCTACATAACGGCGAGCTGTTCATACGCACCATTTGCCGCTCGCGGTACGCAGATCTCGGAACAACTTGAGCGTGTTTTCTATCACGCAACGCTTTTACAGTTTCTTTCAAATTGAAAACTGCCCTTGAGATGCGCACGAAAAAGTGGCTCCATTCTGTGCCACTCATGATCTAGAAAGAAAAAAAGAACACCGGGCACACTTAAGGGTCCCTAGATAAAACAAGTTTCCAAGGTAGCGGCACTCATTGTTCTCTGCGCCGTCCTCCTCACTCTCTCGCTTACTCCTCCTTTTCTCTGTCATCCGCGTCTCTCATTGGTGCATTCCTCGCACGTGATGTTGCAAATTGGCTAGTGGTGATATTTATTACTATGTAAAAGGTTCAAAACGAGTACGCATGCGCATATGAACCCGGTCGGATTCTTGCCGTGACGAAAGACGAAATCGTAGCCAAGACATCAGCTGTAGAGAAGGAGCGTTCTAGTTGGCGCCAAGTCGGTCAAGATTGCTTCGCGGTGCATGTTTAGTGCAACATCCCAGTTTTTGAACAATACCGGGTTGCTGTGCTGTCTGCTGCATGCAGTAAAATAACAGAAGACGGTTTCGCTCTCTTCAAAAATCTCGTGGTATCCGAAATGGTGCCCGCCGTGAAGTGTAGGTACCGAAATTACACGCGAAGGCTTTCTTGCAACGCTGTCGGCGTGCGCCGACGCTGCTTCTCGAGGCGAGTTCATTTGTCGGTTTTTGTTGAAACGCCAGGAGCGCGTCTAGTACGCGTCTAGTGCGTGCCCGCTGTTACAAATATTTGTGCGTATGAAAGCACAATTGAATACAGCTGTTGTGTTTAATGAATCCACATTCAGGAACATTTCACACCCGACCAGTTCGAGCCACTTTTTCTAGAACGCGGCATAAAGAAGCTGAAACGCGATGCTTCGAGACATCTCACTGGTAGAACTCTCACTTTTGGTGAAGTTGCGTGCACA